>JAPDSC010136952.1:0-17308 GCA_026290005.1 Latrodectus geometricus
ATTAACATTTTATTAATATTTTTAAGTTATATGAAACTTCTAAGATAAATAGGCATTGTTGAATGTAATATATTACTAAGTAGGAAATTTTTATCAATTGTTAAATTTCATTTTCTATTTTTGGCTGTAAAAAATTAAAAATGTTTTCATGAAAACATTTTTGATAAAAAAAAGCAGGAAAATAGAATAATTATTTAATTTTATTTTAACTTATTTTCTAAAGATCTATTTGTATTACAGTTTTTTTAATTTTTTAAGATTAGTGTTTCTTATTTATTTATTTTTTTTCTTCTGAACAGTTTAAGAAATGTTGTTTTTAATAAAAGGAATTTAATTCATCTGTAATTTAAATAAAAAAGTCATTCTATTAACATTTGGTGTTGTGAAATATATTAAACCACACATTCATGAGATTCAGAAAGATAAGCATTTAAAGATATTTTATTTAATGTGAAATCTAATGTTTATTTGAGAATATGTTTACTACAGCTTAAAGTATCAGAATATCTTTTTTAAATTATGAAAAATGATAAAAAAGTCTAAAGTATTTATCTTAGTATTTTTATTGCTAAACTGAAAAGAACATTTAAATATAGTGATTGTTAAAAAAATTTTTTTTGATAATTATTGTGAAATTATCATTAGTAGCTTATATAAATGTAGAATATTTCATGCAAAACATTTCTAGCTTAATAGTGTCAGCACTTTGTTATAAATTTATCATTTAAGATAAATGTTTATTTTTTGTTAAGAAATCAAAATAAATTATTAAAATAACAGTAATTCACTTTTTACATTTCATCCTGACTTCTGTCTTAATACATGTTTTCCCATCTATGAAAATAATCCGGATGTAACTGGAGTTTTATTCTTTAATACTTCTTTATTTTATGAATGTTTCAGGTGAGAAATCCATTATCGAAATTGTGCCTTGATACATTGAACCGTGATGAAGATAAATCTGAAGCACTTGGTTATTATGATTGCTTAGGTAGTCAGCTGCAAGAGCATAAAGGCCTTATTACAAATCAAGTAAGAATTTCTGAGGAAATAATACAACAGATTTTCATTGTTGTTTTACTAGATTATGCAACATAGTTTGTAGAATAAGAAAATTTTAATCTTGGCTGTGCTATAAATCTTTTTCATTCTTTATTTATGTCTGTGGTTAATAATATGTAATAAAAGATAATGTAAAAGAATTATTTATTTTTACTTTCTCCATTAGTTTATAATGAATTGAGGATATTTTTAATCTTCTTGACATAAATAAAAAAATTTAAAGCTGATGTATAAATTTACAATTTTAAGCGTTTTTATATATTATTTATGATTCGTTTTTATGTATTAAATAACATTTTAAAGAAATTTTCAAACTAATTACATTTTTCACAATAATTATTTTAAATTGCATCTTTAATTTTTTAAATGAATTTTATACTAACAGTTTAAAGTATGTATTTCATATGATTATTTAATCTTGAACATCTTTTGTACAGTTTTTTAATAAAGTACATTACTGAAGGTAATTAATGAAATTGTTAGCTTTAAGACTTGTGTGAGCTTAAAATTAATTCATTATAGTTTACAATGAATATTGATGCCAATGACATTTTCTATTATTTTGGATTTAATAACAGAGTTAATAAATAAATTTTTTAAATTCAATAAATCATTAAATCCATTAGCATTTGTATATTTGTATTTCTAATTAAATTTCAAGTCAACATATATTACAAATCATCTACATTCCTTGATAAAATTACTCGTTTACAAAAATAGTGATAGCGTGAAAGTAAATTATAGGATTTTGGTTTCTCAAATCCTTGAGCTGAAAAAAATTTCAAATTATTTAAATAATTGCTAAATTTCTTTGGATCTAAATGATAAAATTCATAGTGATTCTTATAATATATGAGTAATTAAGTGTCACAATTTGAAATCTTATAAATTTATTAGGAAATGTAAACTTTAATGCATAAAACTTTAAGTATATAATATATTTTTGTCTAATTTTTACCTAATAAGGGAAAATCCTTAAAGGAAAATCTAATTTTCAATTAAAATGCTGTTTAAATATAGCAATTTTTCTCTTTAAATTAATAAACATATATTTTGTGTAATATTATTTGTGTGAGGAACAATTAAAAAGGAATTGTTTTAATTAAATATTTCAATTATTTATTGCTATAAACACTAGTTTTCCTCAAACAGTAAAGTGTTTATACAATTTTGAATATTATAAAACATATGAAATAGTGTGATACATTAAATTCTTTATATATTTTCTAATATGTGCTATATATGTTGTGTTAAAATATATGCTGTTAAGTTTATGTTATGTTGTCAGTTACAATAAACTTAATGAAATTTACTTTGAAATAAGTTAATTGATGAAATTTAAAAATAATGTGCTAGTCACAATAAATGACGAAACCTATCAGGCAATATAGACGTGATAGCCTAACAAATGAAAGTGATTTTTAAAAAATTTAAACTTTTGTACATTTGCCTTTCAGAAATATGATAGATAGTGGACCATATTCAAGTGTGACAGTTGAGAAAACCTGTAGCAAGCATTTATTCCAACAGACATGTATGCCAAAAAATAAACACAATGAATCTAAGACTTCCCATTCTTATGAGTATTACCTTTCTTTAGAACAAAATGAGCTTAAAAAAATTAATTTTTACATAGTTTAGTTATAATCTAAAAAGTTATTTCAAAACATTTGAATGTCTTTTGCACAATACTTTTTGTATGAATTTTTCCATATGGTAAGTCATACTTCTATTTCAAAATTGAAAAACTGAAAAATTCCAAAATGGCCATCTTAACTAGAGCACATGTTGTTTCTAACAACCCATCTGGTCTGACGGTGTCAGACCAGGTCATGAAAATTGTTGACTTTATGAATTCCAAAGTAGGTATTTATGGATTTCCTCTCTGAGTATTCTGAGATTTCCTGAGCAAATACCTGTTCTTACTGATATTTAGGGCAAAGAGGAAACCTTGATACCTCAGAATATGTGAGATCTTTTAAATGCCCATTTACAAGTCAGTACAGACATGTGTTGTCTGCCTGTCACAAGAGAGGTGTAGGGAAGGTCCTGGTCTTTTGTTTATGGGAGTAAACTCCAACTTCTGTCATCTGAGGTCTAGAAATCCTGAAGTAGAGGACTCTTAGCTCCATGCCTGATGGTGTTTGCAGGGAATAATAGAGTGACCTTCTCACACTGGGTAAACCTACCAGAAGTGTATACACCCAATTTACTTTACTTCGTCCTTCCAGGAACACTCCCTTGCTATTATAAAGCCTCTAAAAGGACTAAGGAGGAATGTTCATGAAGAAAACAGAAGAACACCATTCACATATCTTATTGTTCAACAGTACCTAGGATTGAAAACATTCTACTATTAGGCTAAAGCATTCTCAAGAAATCAGACTGAACGATATTTATTTTTCAATGAAATGTATTTATGGGTATACAATAGATTCTTAGATATAAATGAAGAAATTTACTAATTAGGCCTACAAACTATTTACCTTAGACATTAGCCCCTTTATACAAAATAAGTTGAAAAATTAATATAGTAAGTAAAACATACAATCAAAAAATAAGCAATTTTTATAACCTTTATATTTGATTATTTTTCATTTGAGAATTGTTGTCATTTGATAAATATTCTTGACTAACTATATTACATGGGACTTGTATTAATAATATGTGAATAATAGTAAAAAAATTACCTAAAAAATTTAATTTTTATGATGATCTAGCAAATATTATAATATGAAAAAAATCATTGATGTTTTTATACTTTTTAGATATAGATAAGTAGATACATTAGAAGGTAAAACCTTAATCATTTATTAAAATCATTTTTAATTAATTTAACGTGCTTTATTATGAAATATTTTATATTTTGACAAATAACTATATGTAATTTTTGTCTTCTAATAAAATGACAAAAAAATGTTTTTTTTATTTAACTTTTATTTTATATAATTATTTTTTAGCTTATGTCTCTTACTTTGAATGGAGAGTTACGAATTGAAGAAAACTGCGCTGAAGTAAATGATGATTTAAGTGAAGAGAATAATAATGAAGAATTGCCAGTGATCATGACCAAATGTCATGGCAAAGGAAGTAATCAAAAGTGGTCTCACAAAATGGTTTGTTTTGGATTTTATTAGAAACATAAAATTTTACAAACATTAATTCATATTCCAAGAAATAATAACTTGCTTTAGTTTATTGTATGAACAATTGATTACTGAATATTATTTAATATTAAATAATATTATAAATATTATTTAATTATAAATATTATTTAATATTAAATAATATTTATGAAAATATTACATAAGTACTTTCACATATAAAACTTAAGCATAGTACTGTAATATGAAAAATAATGGACATATACTATTTTAAAACAAAATTCAACAGCAAATTGGCAAATGTGTTCATGATGAAAACAAAATTATGAGCTATAAAGTGACATCATACTAATATCTTCAACGAAAAAAAATTTAATGTATAAATAAGTAAAAGTGACTTTTACCAGCACACCTCATTGCTATTCAAAATTTACAACATTCAACTGCCTTCTTAATTGCTTTACTTGTGAAGTAGCTACCAAATCTAGGAAAATGGCTGGAAATGGGAAATATGTATACAGCCTAGCTGAGGATATCCTGCAGATTTTAAATGGGATTGAGGTCAGGAGAATATGAAAGCTATACCACATGCATAACTTTCCAATTAGTTACTGAAATTTGTATTTCTGCTAATATGCTTTATGATCTAATAAGTGACATTGTGACATATTATATTGCAAGGAATTGAGGATTTGATTCGAATATTCTATAACTGAATGAAATTTTATCTGTAGATGTGCAAGTTGATGAAATCCCTACCATGAGTTTGGTATTCTAACTTAGGAATCCATAATATTTGGGGACAGCTCAGTGCCTTATTACTCATTTTTCATAATATTCCAGAGCCATTTTCATTTTATCTATTAACATAGCTTTTCCAATTAAATATCATCCAATTAATCTGTTAGCATTGATAGTTTACTTGTTTTTATGAATTGGACAGAAAATTGAATACAAACTCTTTGTATCTGGAAATGCAGTCCTTTGTTCTGTAGCCAAACTGTTCACTAAATAACCTGTTTTTCGTTTAACAGTTTGTCATTTTGAATCCCACCTTGGTCTTAGATGCTTTTGGTGATTCAGAATCTACTTTAAACCATTGATTCCAGTTTAATTAAACCTCACATGCATAAAATGACTTTTCAGTGACAATCAAACCTAACTATTATTCATTAGATTTATGTAGTCGCCCTTCAATTTCACTTAACTACAGAATATATTGATTTCTTTTAGAATTTATAAATCTTGAATGACTAGGGCCACTGTAGCCTAGTTGTTTACATTATTTAAATGATGTTTCGGGCATTTCACAGTGATTTATTTAAATAAAAAACACTAATAATTCATTGTTTATTTCTCATAGATGTACCTGTTACATTTTTTAAATTATTAATAATAATGCTTATAAATGTAAAATAAATTTATAATATATACAGGGTGGTCCACTTGTGCATGTGAAATCTGGAAGATGCATCGATGCAAGTCACAAGAAGCCAAGTGAAGATGTAATTGCTAAGCCTTGTAGTGGAGGTCACTTTCAAATTTGGTGGTTTGAAAATTACAGAAAGGAACCACGCATACAAGTAAAAGATTATCCAATGTGAAAGGGTTTTCTTTGCCATAATTGTTACATTAAGAAAAATGCCAATGCATTAACATGCCAAGTTAATGTTTCTATTTCACTGCAATATAAAATAAAGATGGTTTTATTACAATGTTGAGATATTGAAAGTATAAAATTATATAAGCAGCTAAGAGTTTTAGAAATATGTGCCTTTTTTTATGTGATGTGTGTACAACAACTGTGTGTGTCAAAATAATATTGAACTATATTGCTGTGAAAGGAACTATTTTTCATTGTTTCATTAAAAGCATTTTATGGTGAATTGATAAATATCTGATGCAGCTGTTCCATTTTGTATTTATTTGCACAATTAGTCTTTAATTTATCACATTTTATATATTTATTATTAAAATACACTGCTATACTTTTATATTCTTTAATTAGTTTAATTTGACTTGAGACTAAATGTGCTACAGAAAACCTGAAGTTTCTCAACTTATCAAGAAATTATGAATAAAACTTTTTAGTAAAAATAAGTTAATAAATTTAATTTTCTTTGTGGTTTTTAGAATCATTTACAAGTCTAAGAAACTTTAATTATTATTTTTTAAGAGTAAATATCATGTTTATTTAAGATAAAAAGTCATGCATAATTGAGGTATTAAGTTACCATTGGTATATTATATGTTCATGTTGTTGCTAATTAGATCAAAATTTTTGTACATTTATAAAAATATAAGATTGCATTTTGTCAAAATTTAAAGTTAAAAATTTCAAAAAGTATTTGCTTGTAAAGTGTTTAAAATTAACAAATACAAGAATTACAAACTTAATTTTAAATAAAAGCAGGTTTAGTTATGCATCTTTTTCAAAAGATTATGGTATTGTATAGTAAACTCTTAATGCACTGTATTAGAAAATTACTGATATCTAAAAAATTTACTATATCTTACTTTTTCCCAGATCATGCATGAAATATTTTATTTAAAATGCACTATTTAAATTTCTAAATATTTAATTTCTTTTGAAATTGTTTAATATGTTGTGTAGACAATTAAAAATGGAAATATTTTTTATATATAATTTAATGGTGTATATTTTCTTTTACTTCCATTTTTGTTTGTATATTTTAGTGGTTTTTAAGTATTTGATCAGATCTGAGTATTATTTATTAAATATTTTTAATGTTTTATTTTTATTATAAAAAATATATATGGATAAATAAACCTTTCATATATAATCTTTCTTTATGTATTTAAGAACAATTGTTTTTTGCTTGTATTTAAAAAATATTTATAATTTTCCATGTAATTCGAGCTTTTATTGCTTTAAGCAGCACGTTAATTGCTGCCAAGTTTTAACTGTGCACTGCTGTTAATGGTAACACAAATTTTAAATAAAGTTGTGATGCCCGATTTTTGTGTCATGTATTGCTAATTCATAGTCATGATAATAAAATTTTATTTGTTGTTTTCTGTGTAACTGTGAGCCATTCAGAAAGCTTATTATTATAACCTTAATGTACATTTTTGTGCCTTAAAAAATTCCAATAAGGAATTTTAACTGTACCTAAGAATATTGAAATGTTAATTGTGATCAAATATTATGTATATATGTTAAGAATATGTTGCAAATGTTTTAAAGTAATAATATAGTTTACACATAAAATATTTGTGCAATAAATAAAACAGCAACTAAATAATATCTTAATTCCTATAATAGTTCTGGAATTTATTTTCATTTTATTTAGCATTTATTTATTTTTTTGAAACTCTGTTTTGAATTAGTTATGTTTAGCTAAAGTGTAACATACGACTATATGATTAATAAAAGTTATTTTTTAACTGAAATACTTAAGGTAATGTATGAAGTGGTCTTTTTATTTAAATTGTGTAATGCTTTGTATGCTTAATTATTTATAGTGGATTTTTAATTATTCATTTACTTTGATTTTATTCTTATTGTATAAGTCACATTTTTAATCATTTTAGTGAAATATGCCTATTTTCTTTTTTTTTCCCCGTATTTTTTTTTCCTGTTTTTAATAACATTTTTCAAAAAATGACATTGATTACATTTACGATTTGATGAAAATGCAATTTAGTAAAGTGATCTATTAAAATTTAAATGGATACCCAGTTTTTATGATGCAGTAAGTCCTTGATGATCGTGAAAGTTATGGCATTTATAGTTAATTTTTACATTTTTCACACAACAGAAAAGTGTTGCTGCAAAGTTAACTTTTTATGAAAAAAAATATAGAGATTGTTCTTAAATTGGAAAAATATATGAAATAAACAATCCTTGGTTTATTATAATTTCAAGACAGAAATTAAAAAAAAAATATCCATAGATCAAAGAAATTTTAATTTCCTGCGTGAATCTTTTAAAATGAGGGTTAATTTTATAATGAAAACTTTTAGATTAGGACAGTGACTGGTGTAACTGATTATTCTGGTAAACAGTGCAAATTTGTCTCATAAAAATGTCCTTTCTTTTTTCATTCATATCACTGTTTATTGTAAAACCAAGAAGCTTGAGTGCTTTTTTAATATTATATTTTAACTTGTAATTGGTGATGATACTTAGTCTTCGTCACTAACAGCTTGGATTATAAGATCATTCTGTGTTCTGTTTCCTAGTGACTACTCTCATTTCATCAGCATATTTCTTATCCTATATCTGAAAATTTGCGATTTTCAGTTAAATTTAATTTGTGCTATTTAACTTTTTTAATTTGTGTTCTTTGCCTTTACTTTATCGCATTAACCTTCATTTCAACAATTTGTAAATTTGACTTATGTGTAGATATTTGGAATTCACTGAATCACACTACTCAATGAATAAACCCTCGTGTGCCAAAACATCATGGTAGGTGAACAAGATAATTTGGACACATTTTTGACTAATAGAAATTGTCTGGCTGGAACTGTAGTTATTCTTTTTTGATAAATTATTATTATTATTTTTTTTTTGGAAAGGTACTTTTAAACTAGTGACTAATCATGAAGTTCATGTTGCATATCAACACTAATTACACTTATTGTGTTAAGCTAATAATAAACACAATAAGATTTAATTCAGTATTTGTTTACAGTATACTGAATTAAGTATTATAGTTTAATATAATTATTTAAGATGATGCATTTGTTCAAAATCATATTTTGAAAGTCTATTTGCTCAGCAAGTGTTTACTATAATCATTTATAAAAATTAAATGCTTATGTACTGCAGGAAATTTTAAAAAGCATACATATTTATTTATTTTTGTGTGTTATTTGTTGATAATTTTTTAAAAATAGAAATAGAATAATTCTAAATCTGATTTCAAGCTACCATAAAATTTGTTAAAAAAAAAATAATATGTATTTACTTTTTTTGCTGGTTAATATGCTTATTTTATGTTAGAGTGATGATTTTACCTAATTATCAGCAAAATACAAATTCTCTATCAAATAATAATTATAACTAATTGCAAAGTTTTAAATAATTTTTGATAAGAGACAATCATAAGAAGTTCACATCTTGTTAAGGTGTTCACTTCATATCAATAATAATAATTAATAGTGTTTATTTAATAATTTTTAGCATCATTTTTAAAATATGAGAAATGTATGTTTTCTTTATGACCTTATATTGTATGTTTCCTCCTTATAAATGGTGCTAAGTTGTAAACTATTAGCAATTATTTATAGTTTATTATTTTCATACTATGTATTGTATTGATAAATATTTGAGATTAAACTCGTGCCTTTGGTACCATATGTTTTGTCATTTATAATCTATGTAACTGTTTGTCTTTGAACATAAAATCTTGATGAAAGCATGTCAATTTCTTATAACTTCTTATCCGGTTTTAAAGTACAATGTACAGATTTTGGGTGAATTATATGAATATAAGTAAAAATATCTTTGAAAAGTTATGTATAAAAATTAGGAGTTTCTCTTATATATTACTTTCTAACAAACTTTTTCTGAATTAAATTGAAAATATTTCTAAATATTCGAATTTTTTTTTCTTAGATATGTGAAAATATGGCCCACTATCTTTGAAAAGTTTTCCCAAAAACCAACAGGCAGTAAATGCTCACAAATTATTTAGACTTAAGAATCTCAAAAAAGACAACATTTCCCAAAAGAAACCAGTGTCAAATTCAAGTAATCCAAACTTCAATTATATATTGACTCTTATTTGAATCCATAACCAAAAAAACTATTTTTATTTGCAAGGAATATGTAATGAAGGTTTCTCTATATAGAGATAAACATTGCAGATAAGATCATCTAATGCACTCATTATAGGGAGATGTCCTTTAAGGCTGTAGTGTCCTATAAGAAGTCTTACTGCTGTCCTCAAACAGCTTCTATTAAGCTTCAACAGCTCTTCCTGTCTTTTACTCGAACAATCATTATTTAAAAAGTGACCAAATGGTAGGACAATGCTCTATAGAGCTTAAAATCCCAGGTTGAACCTAGTCACTGTTGAATAACAGGAGATGGATGCTGCATTTTTGCCTTCAGTTGCACATTCGTCTGTCAAAACAGGTGCTTAAGAGTTTTCTGGATTTCCTCTCCTGCAGCATTTAAATATGGCCTATTATTTATGAAAAGTCCCCCAAAAGACAATCGACGCGTTGGATATTAAAATACCTGACAACGAGTTTCGGACTTCCGGCCGTCCACTACGTAGTATCAAAACGCTGTATATAGTTTTGATTGTTTGATTCCTAATGTTACCATGATATTTTTTTCTGAAATGATCATAAATATTGCCTGTGATAAATTATTTTAAGGTAGTTCAGGTCCTCAATGAAAAGGTGTTATAACTTGCAACGGCCTTCAGTGCTTAGGCTATCTGCTCCGCGGTATCATTTTTGTGGTGAAATGGATATGCGTGAATGTGGTGAATATTCGCTTTCAGGGGAAACTGAATTTCTCAAGAAAGCTCACTGCAATATTGGAATGAAATCCCATAATTACATACTAGAAATAGACTTGTTAATATGTTAATCTTCAGAAGAATCACTTATTTCATATGGTCGTGGCTAACTATATTTCATCATGGAACTCCTGATTATTTTGCATCCCCATAATTTTCAGTTAGTTCTTTCACTTTAGAAATGTAAATAGTTTACTTATAGTTTCATTTATCTTAACTTTTCAAAGTGCCATGGTAATATGTGAATTCCAAACTCAAAGACACTTTTGGATTTGGACATTGCAGAAAGGCTTTCTTGCATCATGCTGGTATTGTACACACACTGGCCAGTAAATTAGAAACCATTGAGATTTTCATTTAAATATTTGTTGTGGGTTAAATATGTAATTGTTTATGGTGTTGCTTACACAGCATTAGAATTCTAACATAAGTAACTTATAAGAATACATTTCATGGTGAATGAAGTAAAATGGGGAAAATGACAGATCTTTCACCATTGACAAAATGCATATGGTTTTTATCCATTAAATTGGGGCATCTATTAAGAAGACAGTAAATCTCAAAACAGCCATATTTCTAGTGTTTTTAAAAAGTAAAATCAAACACAGTTCTTGTCTGAAAGACGTAATTGTGGTTCGAGTACAGTTTCCCAAGAGCGTGGTAACCATCACCTCTGGCAAAATGTACTGCATAAAATAGTATTTAAAAACTTACATCATTATTTTTAAGTAAAATATATTTCTATTGTATATTCAAGGGAGAATCATAGTTCTATATATGGTCCTAAAAAAGATCCTTTTTAAATGTTTCGTAATAGTAACTGGGTTGTGTAAAGAAGGCCGAAAAAGGAATGCCCATTCACTGATTTGGATTGCGTGGAAATGAGAGTATCATGTCAGGTGTCAACCTCGTCACTTAACCAAGTTTCAAAATTTTATAGCAATTGATTGTCTTCTGCTTTTCATTCTGCGAAAAAAAATTGGAAACTCATTGCACAGTGAAAATGCGCTTAAGGTCCCCTACTCTGCCAATTTGGCGAAAGTGTGCTGTGGGTTCCGTACTTGGCACGTTTTTAAAAACGCTGTTGCCATGGCGATAATGGAATACGATTTCTAACGATTTTCAAAAGCAATTAGCAACCAATGAAAATGACCGATTTTTCAAACTGTAACAATTAACGACCAATGAAAATGCTAAAAGAAAAAACAATTAATGAGCATGCGCAAAAAAGCGCTTCAAATTATTTCCTCCTGAGGTTGCCATAAAGAGCTAATTAGGGATAAAAACGTCCGGTTTACCACGCTTGGTGCATTTATCGCCAAGTTGGCAGAGTAGGGGACCTAAAGCGCAGATTAACGCATTGCACAAATATTCAAAAGCAAATATCTTGTATATTTGAGTATATTATGACCATATAAATATTATAGTGCATTAAATTAATATTGGTTATATGTATCAATAAATTCAATGTAATAGGTTTTATAGTTAAATTACATAAAATATATATTTATTAAAAATTATTTTTTTTGGGGGTATTTACTCATGATTTTTGTTATATATGTAAAAAAATGAAAATATCTTTCTAGTAAGGAGATTTCATAATTACTGTCAATAATTCTAAATACAATAAAAAGAAAATAAATTTATGAGCTCAGGGAGAGAGATCACACACACACAGTTTTGAAAACAAAGAAAGTGGTTTCTACAACAATTTATTCAAATTTAATCTATAAATGCAGAAAAATCTTTTGTGTATTTAATAAAACTAATATCATTTCGAAGTACGTTTTCTTTCATTTTTTGATTACGTTTTCACAAACCTAATTTGATCGAAACCGAAAAACAGTTTAAAATGGATTCCAGACGAATAAACAATTTTCCAATTTTATGTTGGGAATCAAACTCACTTAATTCTAAATTGAAAACCAAACGCAGGCCACGCATTCAATTGATAGCTCATATATTTATTTATTATATTAAAACTATATACATAAGATAGTATTTTTTATATTAAAACTAGAAGCAAGCATTGTAAGTTTTTATTATGAAGATTTTATAATTCATTTCTCTATTTATTTCGAAGAAACATTTAATGCAATGTCAACGAAATAAGGTATAAAATTAGAATTTCAACCAATATTTAGATTTGAAATGGAAATAAATATACTAGGAATATTTTTAAAAATTTAATAAAAAATAATGACCTTGCGCCATGCCCTAATTAAATAAAAAGTAATTTGATTTTATTTTTTTTTAAGTTTACAAAGTGACACAGATTTGAAAACTAGATGTGCTTGTTGAAAACATGTCTAGACTCACATACATTAGTACCCTAGTAGCAATTCAACGGTGGGCGGTCATTGGGCAAACGCCTCAGGATGATGAATACTCACCGGGCCCTGCGCGGCAATAGTGCATGGAACAGTGCACTATTTGTCACCTCTATCGGGGAGCGGCTGCAGTATCACTCCCCAGTGAATTCAAGTGACCGGTGCGATGAGTTTATGGCAAATGGGCCGATGAGTTACGTTGAGTTCGATGAAAAGGCAGTGAGTGTTGCGATGATACTATGCCATGCATTTTTATATTCTACTCGGATAGCAAAGCTGTTGTTTTGCTTTTATATATCAAAAATACACTATCGTTTAATAAACTTTTTAACGATAATGTATTTTTGCTTTATAAGCTTGACACACAAAACCAAGGAAAACAAATTTTATTTATATATTTTTTCATATATAAAAATATTTGTGTTGAAAGAAATACTTTAAAAAAAATTGGATAGTATATTTATAAATGAAATTTACAGATCTAATATTTTTTTTCTCTTGAACACATTTCAATAACTTATTGAGTGTCACAAAGTTGGCAGATTCAACATATAACTTCAGTTTTAGAACTTTTTTTTTTTAATGATATTCAATAAATTTTCCTAGAGATCATAGTCATCAAGTTTTTTTTTTTTTTTTCCCCTAAAGTAATTTCCTATTTCAGAAAAATAAAATTTAATTCAGCAGAGAGTAAAGATTTTCCAATTTTTTTAAAAAAATTTCCAATTGAAATTTAATTGTATAAGTCTGAAAAAATTTATTATTTATATTGCTTTCATAAGATTTATATTTTACTAAGTCCTCGTGAAATTCATTTAGAAATTAGTTTTGAAAATGGAGATTAAAATCATAAGTTATTCATTTAATCATTATAATATATCCATGATCTTAGTTGAATTCATTTTTGATATTCTTTCATTTTATATAAATAGCAGAAAAGTTCACTTAAACATGAATATTCTTGAAATTTTCAAAAGCAATATTTACAGAGTTAAGGGTGATAAAAAAATGAGATACAAATTTTTTAGTAAGTATAAATTTTTTATTGTAATAAGATTAGAAATTCAGTTATATTCTCAGATAAATATATATATATATTCCTATTTGTGTGCATTTTTGCACTTTTTATTTTAATATTTAATACACTCTCAACTTCAATATTTACAAACTTAATCACAAAAATAAAATGTTCACAAAATATAAAGGTTTATTATTTTTATTTTTTATATATCAGACATATTATTACACACACATTAGGTTATATTTATTTATACATTAGACTGTGCTTTTTTTTTTTTTTTTTTTTAAGGCTCTTCTTAAACATTTCCCACCTCTGTCAGGTACACACAGCTATTTTTTATTGTATTGCTGTACATCAACATCTGTAACATGGCTATCATGATGGCGAGTAGAAGCTAAAAACAAATAAATAATGTAATATTAAGAAACAAAGTAAGGTCAACATTTCAAACATTTTTATAATTGATTTTATTAATATTAAATTTTCTGTAAAAAACAATTATAAAGTTAAAATATTATTAAAATTAAAGTTTAAACTAAGAAAGATAAGATGTAAAGTTAATCCATATACTCCAATCATCCTTTTGATCTAATGATAAACTTAGCATTTTAAAAATTACATAAGCAAAGCATAAACAAAAAATAGTAAATATTTATTTTTCCTAACTGTAAGTAACAAACACGACATAAACTGAGAAAAAAATGTAATTAAAAATTAAAACTGGAAGTTATAAAATATTGTATTCTTATCATTAGTACAATGGTTATGATTCTGAAATATTTAGATTAAATTCAATTATTATAAATAAATTGTTACATTTGAATTTAATGATGTTTTCATATTGTAACAAAATATTAGAAATATAAACTATATTGAATAGTAACAAAATATTAGAAATATAAACTTATTAATTCCATCAATATTCATCTAATAACATCACTTGAGCTTGTACCATCTTTATTAGTCAAAAGTCAGCTGAAAATAGTAACAAAATATTAGAAATATAAACTTCAACATAAGTTTTAGTTCCTCAACCCAACTAATCATGTTAATGCTTTTTTACCTATCAATTAAATATTTTTATTTAGAAACTTTGTTTTTTTTTTTATATACCATTCAGATTGCTTGAATTACTTTGAAATTTACATTATGTCAGAGGAAAAATTCCAAGAAAGATTAAACCCAAACCAGGTCTCTGGAATTATTTATTTTTAAATAATTTTTACAGTAAAAATTTTAAACATAATTTTTGTTGCAAAAAATATATAAACACATATTATATATCTTTAAATTTCAAACATACAATTTGCATATTGTATACATTTACACTAAAGCGGTTTGATTATTTTTCCTTGTATTAATATGTGTAATATAAATATTTATATATTATAAAAACAATCTGTCTATCATACTTTAATATATTGTTTTATTTATGCCACAATATTTATCATTGACTAACAAGGAGAACAATGAAACTCATTTTCTTTTTGGATAATTACTACATATATCACTAATTTTTTTGTCATATATTAAACATTATGCACCAGATTTTTAAAATTCTCTTCAAACAAGTTCAATCTTTAAGTTAAAAAAAAATCAACTAAATAAACATTAAAAGACTCCAAACCTTCAATAGTTTGTAAAGGAAAAATTCATACACAGTAAGCAACCCACCTTTATTTGACTTGGACTTAATATCTTGGTTATACATTTAATACAAATATTAATATGCAAACTGTACAATTTCTTATGCTGGAAATTAAACAATCTAATTACAAATAGGACTTTAAAATTCTTATTAATTTTATCATGTAATAAATCATGAAAATTATTTTATCAAAATTAGTTATTACATGAACATGATTAAAGCTGGGATATATAGTTTAACATATGAAATATGGGAAACACAAAAAATTTTCTTTATATGGCAAAAGTATACCTTTACACATTATGTTAGTGAAAGACCATAATTTATGTTCGGAAAATTTGGATACCAAAAATATTTGAATATTAGTAGAGTCACATGAAATTTTATGAAATTCTTTTGAGACTTTATAAGATCTACCAAGTAACATAAATCATTTATTTTCACTTAAGATTATATCATGAGTCTTAATGTCACATCATGACAATTGTTTGAACCTTTAAGTGTGAAATAGGTTCCTTCTAATTTTAAATAGTGCTACCCAGCTATACTAAGTCTTAACATTAATGATGATTGCCTAAGAGATTGATTGTATAATTTCAAAATTTTCTGAAATATCTGTTAACTGCACAGCATTTAATTCTTTGTATCTTAAATACACTTGCCAAAGGGGTAGATTGAAGATCTAATAAGTTTTTTCAGCTTTCCTAAATAATTTTCAAACTGGAAAACACTAAAATTATCTAGGTGGCCATACCTTTTTACATTTTCAATAAAATGTGATAGTGCATAGATACTGTATGTGATAAATTCTTTGCCATACAAAATTGTACACTTCTCAACAGACTCTAAGCAAAGAGCCACCATATTCAAAATATTCTGCGAGATTTTTCATTGACCAGTATTCATATTGAAAAATGTAACAAGAGGAAACAGTTGTAATATTTCTCAGATAACATATTTTTCAATAGAACTGGTTCTGTATAGAGAAAAAATTGTCGCCATTCAGTAGCTTTCCAAAGATCAATGTGTTTTAAATGGCAGTTTTTTTCACCATCATTTCTCAAAGAAGCATTAATTTCTAGATAAGTCATCTTTCGATACCATTTACCCTTTTTTCACCTACTATTTATCATAACCATAGTAACCAATAAACAATTTAGTACAAGTAACAAAAGCTCTTGATGGATATCACAAATTACTGCATTAACAAAAATTGAAAAGTTTTTACCCAATATTGCAAGACCAGTATAACAATTTTTAAATCTTTAACTAATTCTTCCAGAAATTCATTGATATCAGGTTTCTTTTCAACAAATAAATACCAATGAGAAAAGGTGTATCTATTATCTTTCTAATGCTACCTAAAATTGGCCAAAATTTATATGAACTGTTATACAAAGGAAATCTATCAATATGAAAATGTATGCTTATAGTAGACTGTTTTAGTTTTCAATCCATACTAGAGTTTTTGCTTAATAGTGTTTTTAAAGAGAAATGGATATATTCACTTTCTTGAATTTTAGATACAGAAACATAAGTAGGTGTACTGAGTAATGTTCTAGCTGGCAATTTTGTATGATAAGGTTTAAGTACATTTAATATGCCATTTATAGCAACACAAGTTAAATTATGTTTCAAAA
>JAPDSC010136952.1:40902-66133 GCA_026290005.1 Latrodectus geometricus
TATATATATATATATATATATATATATATATATATATCTTTTCCTAAGTTTTCCTTGCTTTCTCTGACCATGACACTGACCTTTAAAATAATTTATTGTACTTTAAAATAATTCATTCATTCTCTCAATGTGTCTTAACCATTGGATTCTTTTTGATTTTATATGGTTTATTATATTTATTTCTTTCAGCAGTTTTTGAATCATATAGTTGTATTGTTTCCTCCAACCACCACCCTCTTTGACTGGTCTAAATATGGCTCTTAAAATATTCTTAACAAGGTTATTAACATCTTTTCATATTCTTGAATTAAAGACCAATTCTCTGATCCATAAATAACAGCAGATTTAATCTTAGTTTTTTATACCAGTAGTTTCATCTTCTGTGTTATCACCTTAGATTTTATTAGTTTCTGTAATGCTGCAATTACCTGTATTAATCTTTTGTTTGATTTCTGGTATCATATCATTATTTTCTAACTGAACCCAAATGTAACTTTAATTTGGAAATAAATTGGAAGTTTGCAAAAAAAAAATTTAATATGTTTGTATATAATATATTTAATCATATTTATATACATACATATTAAACAATATATTTCAATTATCATAATTTTTTAATTTAGAATTTAAATATAATATTGACAATGAAACCAAATTGAAAATAAGAAATATAATTTTTAAAATATCTAAGAAAATAAGCACACAATTGTTGGATTTTAGTTTTACAAAGCAAATATTTAAATATGGACTCTTTTTTACACTCTATATTTGTTTATTCAAAAATAATTTATTCTTTATATTGGGAAGGCTGAAATTTTGATACTTTAAATATTTAAATTTGATACTTTGGAAAGTTTACACAGAATAAAAAGCTTTTATGAAATTTACAGAGTTAGTATCAGTCAAACAGAAGCTTAATAAGCACCATACAGAAATTCAGACAGTTTTATATAAAATATATTAGCTCATGAAATTGTTAAATTGATGCAAGCAATAAAACATTAAGAGATATTCTGAGTATTTAGATAATCTACCATGACTTTTATTCCATTATAAGTAGAATACATTAAAATTATTATTAATAACACAATAACATATATAGGATATATTTTAAAATTATACAAATTTCACACCAAGAATGAACAAAACTCAGCTTTATCACATTAATTTAGCACAATCAGTACTTAACATTAATTAATTGGCAGAAGTACTTTTTCCGATACTCTAAAAAATTCCTTAAAGCAATATTTTTATGAACAATATTTGTATGAGTTTATTTACTTTTTCCTAGCTAAAAATAGTGATTTTAATACTACATGCTTATGTAGTTTTAGAAAATAAAAAATATTATTTTTTAATCATATAATTAATAAAGGATCTTAAAACAGTGGTTAGTTATTTTTAAAACTTTATTGCAACATTACAAAAACAGCATTTATAATAAATTGGCCTTTTCTATTACTAAAATCTTATCTTTTGGTACCTATAAGGTGCAATTATCAGTTTCTCCATCAACTGATAAAATTATGTGACTTTGAATACCACAATTCTGAATATTTTTATTTATATACTAGCACAGCAGGAATTCTGAGATAATGCTATCTCTAATTAATTTCACAAACATCAAATATATTTATACAAAATGAACAAATATATAAATTGCAAAAATAAATATATGACATAAATATAAAAATATGTATAAATTATAACAAAATAGCATTTATTCACACTAGTTTTTATAATAAATTCTTTTTAATTAAACAAAGAATGGTAATATTTTAAAAAAAATCTATTTAATGATATTACACAGGAGCAATACACTCAATAAGTAAAGTGAACAATCACAATATTTTTTTTTTAAATAATTAAATGGAAAATGTGCATTTAAAAAATTATATTTGCTTTTGTGAATATTTAGATAGCTTATAGCTAAGAAAAAAGCTGCAACTTATTTGAACTCAAATATCCAAAAAGAAATAAATATATAATAAAAGCATTAAGAAATAAATGTAATATAACAACTAAAATTCACTTAAAAAAAAATATTAACTTTGTAAATGAATTTAAAAATGTGTATGTTCAGGATTATAATTTATTTAACTTAAAACTCCTGTTTCAAATATATAATTTATTTGGATAACAAAATCAGAACTTTAAAAATTATTTTATCACATTTTTTTTTCACAATTATATTTTAATACTAACAAAGAAGTATCCTATATGATTCAAGGGTTGTAAATATAGCTTTTGTCATGGCAATCAAATTCCAAGCACACTGAAAAGTATCACAAAAAAAAAAAAAAAAAAAAAAAAAAAAAAAAATTATTCTAATGTAGTTTGTCAGTGATTTAACTCATTTAGGATACAAATAAACAGGATTTTTGAAATTTTAATTTGACTACTCATTTGAAACACTTAAAACATATATAAATATAAAATACTTTCTTGCAAAATTATATCATTTTTAGAAGACTAATCCTAGATAGCACCACAAGTGTCTAATTTAAATCTAAGTAATGTATAGGAAAACAAGATTTGCAAAGACAAAATAAGAAAAATAGAATCACCTAGACAAATACAAAATAAATACATATCAGTGTGTATGGGGTGAGGTAAATAAAGCTTCTGTATACTACATGTTAAAATTGTTTGAAAGATACAATTTTTAAAATTTGCATTTTGAAAGTAAAGTAATGAATTTAAACATACACTGCCTTTTTTAAGTGCATTTTCCAGTGTATCTTTAGAAATATTGTTTCTTTTTGCTTCCTCTAAAAGCTCTGATAATTTCTTATTTAATTTTGGATCAGGTCCTCCCTCTGAAAAAAATGAATACATTCTTCTATAAATTAATAAACAATATACAAATAATTTATTTATATTTATCATTACATTTTATTAATTTCATTTACTTTATGATTCAAGAAACTTAGAAAATCTTGATGTATACAACAAAATTATTTGTATTGCCTTTTATCAGACAGTTATTATTTCAAAATAAATTAAAATTATGAATTTCTCTTAATTAATTTGTTTATAGACAATTAAATACTAATGTGTTCTAGCCTTCAATTAAACAATTACTACCTTGAGACTGGATATTTGTAATGTTTCATTAAATGAGTTGGCAAAAAAAAGACTGAAAATTGAACCAACTCAATGAAAATTATTTCTGCTACAGCCATTAACAAAGATATTGAGAAGTAAATATCGTCACTCATGAAAATAGAAATTACAGCTATAATTTTGCACATGGAAATATAATAAATTCTATAGCTTAATTCATTTACATGCTAAGTATAATAATGTAAATGGGGGGGGGGAATTATTTTCCCTTTCAGAGGGCTGTAAAACAATAGTCAACAAAATCACCATATTTGGAATGTAAAATTATATCAACATATAATCAAATAGCACTTCTCAAAAAGCCTAAATGGAATCCTTTCTCATAACCGAGTAAATGTATTTGAAATTTCATTGTTTCAGCATTTTGGCTTTGACCTTTACTGCTTACTGTTTCTTATGTTTTTGTCATTTTTTTCTTAAAACTTGCCACAGATTTCATTAATTAAGATTTAAAGTAGATATATTTGGAGGAAGACATTAATAAATATAGATTAATATTTCATTGCCTATTTTTTATATGGTGATTTGGAGAAAATTATTTTGCCAACAACCCCTAAAAAATGTATTAAACATTTGTTGCATATTTTACACAGTCAAATACATAATTTTAGATTATACTGAATCCATTATACTTTATAAATGGATATAAAATAATTCAAATTTGCTAGGTAAACAGAAATGCAAAATTTGCAATATGGAAGCCTAATTTTTTATACATCTACAAAAATTAAGCTTTATTGACCAATCACATTTGATTAAGAATGTTTTAGCTATACTTTACAAGATAAAAACTTTGGTTGTCTATTTCTATTCAAACATCACCTTATTTTTGATGCCATAAGATAAATTAGCAGGGAAAATAAGCATAAAATTTTCTAAAATTATTAATTATACAAATTGGGCAAAATCCTATAAGTTGGTACAGGTGCCAAATGCACTAAACCTGTAGATAACAGAATCAGACTGGATTCTTGTGATTTTATTAAGTAAACTCATGTGTGCATTCACAAAATTTGCTTGGAGTTTTAGTAACCTATATTTTGTTTCTTCATTTGTGATTGAAATTAAAATGTTTGAAGTTATTTTGTTTTGAAAGAACAATTTAAGTATTTGAAGTTATATTTTGTTTTGAAAGTATATCAAATTGAAATTTAATTGTTTGAAATTATATTTTGTCTTGAAAGTGTATCAAATTGAAAATTTTAATATTAGAGTGTAGGAAGTGAAAGGTAGACTTGAAAGGCATAGATAATGATAAAATAAGTTTGCTTTTTATCAATTCTCCAAGTGATAATTAGGTGAATATTTTATTTGTTATTCAACTAAAATTGCTCTTGCATGTAATAATTTATTGAGTACAATGTAGAAATACTTTGTCTCTTTCCCTTCTACTTACCTCGAACAGCAAATCCAATAAGACGAACATATTTATTGCAAATAATAGTCTTTTGCCTGTCTTTTTCAGCTTTAATATGTTTAATATTTTGCCATTTCGCATGGCCTGCCATATTCCTTAAAGAAATCATATCAAAAGGGAAGAAATTTTTTTCCTTAAAATTATTAAATTTGCACACATCAGTTTTTTTATGAGAGAGAGCTGAAGCAAAATTATACTTTTGTGCATAACTACTTATAGTTTTTGAACAAATAAGTGATCTAAGCCGAAGAAAATAAAAAGGAAACATATCGCTTGAATTTTATTAGCTTTAGAAAAGTTTTTATATTCTCTTCTTTAAAACATGCATGAACATTTCTAAGTATAAAATAAATGTGTTAAGCAAAAATGAACATGCTTAAAAAGATGATTACAAAGGTGAAACTCAAATGATTGCAGACTGTTTTTATTTATAAATTTGGATTAGGAACTTACGAAGTTAAAAATTCGGATAAGTGAGTGCATGCTTAAATTTCTTATTAATTATATAAGGCTCAATAAATAGTCCACCTATTACAAATGATAAATTTAGCAAATCATTTTAAACTAAAAACTGGTTAATTTGTAAACTTAACTGAATATGTAATAGCAGATTAATCATCTGAAGAAGTTTAAAAAGAATTTTTTCCATTGATTGAAATATGGAAAAGCAACCTATTTACATTAAACTTTTATGGTGAACATAAGCATGGCAAAGCTTCTAGAGTTTGCAGTACCCACAATTTTAATCATGAAGAAGTTATTTTGAAAATTGGCAACGTGAATCACACGTGTTTGTTGTTTTCGAATCAACAATGCATTTTATGGTTTTTGCTTTTGAAAACTGATAAACTTGAAAATTCTACAGCTAACAATTTTAGGAATTAATACCAGAAAGCTGTTAATTTCTTAGAATCTTTTTAAGAAAATTATAATATTACAAAAAATTAGTAAGCTTTTTTAACCAAAATAAATGTTTAACTGTAAGTATTTTTAATTTCATGTTTTTATTTAAATTTAATTTTCCGAATAATTAGTGCAAGTTTATTTATTTCGAAAATATTGTGGATCTAGCAGCTGAGCGATTAGCGCTCTTCCATTTAGTACAATAATTTGTATGAGCAATTTCTATATTAGACGTTGATGCTTGTAGAGTATCGGAAATTCAAGGTTGAAATAGCTCTCATATATAATAGAGATTTGACTGATAAACAAATCAAAATAATGTTCAAGGAGTATTAAGAGAATTTTTAGTTTAGTTTTTCAGTTAATGATAAATAGATTGTATTAATCACTGAAAGAAATCTAAAGTATATTCCGAAAACGAATTATTTTAAAAAATCATGTTATGCAGTTAAAATGTAATTGATTTTGTATTTAGGAAGAGAAAGTTAGGGTCTTAAAATTAGTTCGCTCAAAACTTAATTTTAATATTTTTCAGTTTTAATAAAGCAAATAATAAAGGATGTCAGTAAACAAATTTAATTTGTTAATATATTTTTTAAATATTTATAAAAATATGAAATTAAAAAAAATTGATTTTTTAAAAAATGAATAAAGATTTGAAATTTTTCATTGATAACTAGAGAATTAAGTGTAAGATGAGTTTTCATAATTTATTTTTAATTCAAATAAATAAAAAAAATATATTTATGTAGAATAAATAATTAGAGAAATTAACTTTGTTTTTTTTCAGATATTTTTAAGCATAGTGTTGTTTATGAATTATAATTAGTTTAAGATATAGAATATGTATCCAGTTCAGATATTATTTAAAAAGTTAGAAAAAATTGTATTAAAAGAAGTGAAAATTTAATTATGAAGTTTTATCCTTTGTAGATGAATGATGGAAAATTCAAACAGAAGAAAAGAAAAGCAGTTGATTTTGATCTTCCACAAAAAGGAAAAAATAAGAAACAAAAGAAATCGACAGTAAGTATTATATTTAGCAATATGTATGTGTGTTTAAGATTTTGATATATATTAGACTAATATTGAAAACATCTGTATGAAAAATTTATTGTTTTTGTTTCTGAAATTATTGATTATAAATAAATATGCATGTTTAATTGTTTTTTTTATGTAGATTGTAATTTTTATTGTTACTTTTCAAAAAAATGCAACTTTAACTGCATTTAATATGATATAAAAAAAAATTATAATTTTTTTAATTTGATAGTTTATATTAATTTTATTTTTTAATGTTAAATACATTTTTAATTTGTATACAAAAAAATTTATTTTCTGTTTGTAATTTTAATTAATTTATTTATAAAATAAATGCAACAAAATTGATGTAACTATAAATGAATTGCATTATTTATTACAAACACAATAAAAAATCAAGCTTAACCTCTTTTTCAGTAATATGTTTCACAAAGCTTTTTAGGATAGAGAAAAAAAGTTTACAAGTTAACACATGCTCATATGCACAACTTATTTTATCTAAATACTTGAGATATATTAAAAACTTAGTTTAACTTGTCACCCTCCAGTCGCATTATGCACATGAGATTAAATTTGATTTGATTCTATGATTTAAAGAGAATTCCAAATTACTACTAACATCAGTGCCTGTATCTGGAGACACATCCAAAGATTCATTAGCTCTAATCTTTCAGTTACCATCTTCATTAACAAAACCTTGGAAATCTACCTTTGCTTTGCTGAAATCTAATTTAAAAGTTCTCAAGGATTTCTGATATTTGTTTCCATCTGAAATACTAAGTGTTGCTTGTATAAATAAATAAAGACATTTATATAAATGTTTGTCATTTGCGAGAAAGAGTGATATTTCAAATCAGGGATTCTAAGTTTCTGAATAATTTATATATTTGTTAAAAGGAGTTTAGTGTTATTCCCTTCATTCATGTTTCAAAAGTGAAATGAAGTCTTTATTTTTGTAATTGAATTTTTATTTTTTGGTGGAAATTAATAAAGAAATTTCAAAAGGAAATTATTGTAATTATATGTTTTGAAATTATCAGTAACCAATTTAAAGGGATTAATAACAATTAAGTCAAAAAGAATAAAAATCACTTTCTTTTATTAACATAATTGTTTTATTATGTGTGATTCCATATTTATTTGTACTACTTTTTTAATAATATTGATGTATAAAAACATCATTTTTAGTATACTGTTATATAAATATTTATGTAAAAGAATTTTTATAGTGGCATAAAAAATATGAAGGTCATTGTATAATAATTTGATTTTTTGCTATATGTAAACATATTGTTTATAATTTTCTATGTAATAGAATAATTTGTTTTATGGGTATTCTACCTTATATTTAAACTATGTTTAAATATTCTTAAAATATTTTTAATATTTTCAAAAATAATTAACTAGCATATGTTTATATATTAGAGCCAATCAATTTCATATGGAGAAATGTGGAAAAAGGTAGTTAAATTAGAAACTAATTTTCTTTCAATGCAATTAAAAGATGTTCAGAACTTCGGTACATTTTGCTTTCTGAACAAATTCATTTCATAGGATCCCAGAAGATAAATGGAAAGTTCTGAGCACTGGTGCGTGTTATTGGATACATGGAAATAGAATTTCATCATTATTTTTTTTCATATTGAGACACCTCTTCTCCCTTATTGCAGTTGCAGTAAAATTGTAACATTTCATTATATTTTTGGAAATTCACTAATAATAAGTTTTAACTTAAATTGAAATTTGCATTGACATACTGACAAATATTGAGTTTTTATATTAAAAATTCATTTGAGATTCATTTAATTAATAGTTTGGCTCTATCCCAGTGTACAGTACGCTATTTTTATACAATTAATATAATTATACAATATACAATTAATATAATTATGTAATATAAAATTATATTATTTTATACAAATAATATAATTTTATACAATATTATATACAATTAATTATAATTGTATATATGCGTACCGTACAAGGAGCGTACCGTTCACTGGGAATTAACCTAATAGTTTTAATCTGAAAAAGGAATATAGAAAGATTAAAAAAAAGTTTCATTTTAGCCAATCAGAATCATTCCATCAATGATGATAATTAGTACTAGATATATACATATTTACTTACATCACAAAATAAATCTACATTTAATGAAATTTATTTGGGTTTGTGTGTGCTGAAGTAGCAAATATTAGTATTGAGTTAATTTATTTCACTGGTTTACTTTGTTTCATTGATTTTTTTTTTAATTTGCTGGAAGAAGCAAAATTTACATTATAAATATTTTTCACATTTATATTGATCAATATATTAAATCTTAAGTGGCTTTCATAATGAAAGTTATTCCTCAAAACAATACCTGTTGAAATACATATAATTATTATAGTTTAAAAGTGTGAGAAAGCAGCAGTTATTGGAAGCAAATGAAGAAGAAGATAGGGAAATCAAGAAATTAGAGAAAATGTTGAAATTAAAGAAGAAAAAGAAAAAGCTCCCTTCTGTCTTTCAAGATGATGGTCTTGATTGTATCCTTTAATTCATGACATTTACATTATTTATTATGTTATTATTGCATATAGTTATTTTCAATTATTGTGTAAATTGTAGAATTTTAGGTCTCATTTAATGTTGGAATCATGTTCGATATTTTTGCAAACAAACTTAGAGACACTTTAATGTGAAGAAAGTTGAATTAATGTTTAAACTACTAATATATGTATAAAAATTAAGATGCTGTTTTTCTACAATTAAATTCAACTGATGATCATAATATTGAGTACTATGAACTTGTTTTGATAAGGAATCATGATTGACAATCCATTTTTTTCTCCTCATATGCATCATGTGTTCATAAAATAATGAATTAGAATTATTTCAAGTTGTTTAAATTAAAATGTTTATTTTAATATGAACTGTGTCCACATCTGTAGAATTATTTTCCTTTTCATGTGTACTGATTAATAAAATGTAAATTTTCTGAATTTTTAAAAAAAAATTTTTAGTTTGCTTGTTTGTCTTAATGTTTTAAAGGAATTATAGTTTCGTATACAATGTTTTATAATTTGAGCTAATGACAGTCATTTTTTCCCACACATTTTGCTCTTTAAAAAATGAAATAAATTAGAAGCTAAAAAACAGGTATAGAATAACTGATCCATCTGCAACACTAGTTATTTTTAAATGAGTTGCTACTGAAAGAAATTTTTATCAACAATATGTCTATAGTTACTTTTTGCCTTTAGGATTTAAAATACAAAATTCACATTTCTGTGAATGATATATCATTTGATGAATATTGTCATATATAAATGAATCTTTTTCAATATAATTTCTTATTCTGATTTGCTTTTAATAACATAATTTGACTTCTAGATTTTTTTTGTTACATTTTTTAAAATAACTTCCTTCTTGGTAAACATTGTTTCTTTATCTTGATTTATGGCAAAAGCTGAAAGATTTTTTTTTTATTAGTATTAATCATTTTACCTGATATTAATTTTATTAATTTTTCACTGTTAAAATATTAAGTACAGTTTATAATATTGAGTACAATTTGGAAAAATATTTTTTTTTTATTAAAATTTCTACAAAACAAAAATAATAATATTTAGATAATGTTTAGAACCACAGGTGCCCTATTTTAAAACAATTTCTTAACTAAAACAAAACATTTCAAGAATCTGAATTTTTTAATTTATGGAGTGTACATTTTATAAATTTTTATTTTTATTCATTCTTTATGATCTTTGAAAAAAATCCTGTAAATTTAGTGGATTCATTTAAGAAATGTAGATAAAAAGGAAATCAAAAGTCTGGTATTTTCTCATTTTAATTGCAAAACTTTATACTAACTATTTTTAAAGATCTTTTTTTAAATTAATTTTAAGGTGTAAAATAGTTATTTTTTTATCTTGATGTGACTATTAATATTCAAAATCTCCATAAAGACAACCTTACTGTTGTACCACTGGGTTTAATTTTATTTATTAAGCTTTAACTCTACCAAGATTTGCTTGATGTGATTGATAAGAAGGAAGGAGAAATTTTATCAGATGATTCCTTAGATTTAGAAGAGGATTTAGCTGCTGTGAAAGGAAGGCATGTTTCCTTAAACAAGGAATCTAAATCAACCAAAAACATTTCTGAGAGACCAATGCCAAAAAATAGAACTCTTACTGAACTTATGAAAGAAAAGGGGATCAAAATGAAAGACAATGATCTCTCTGATTATGTCAGTGAATCAGATGAAGAGGCTTCATTTAACTCAGATGCTAATTCAGAAAATGATCTAAATGAAGAAGAAGAAAATAATGTGAATAGTGAAAAAACAAAGCCTAAAATTTGGGAGGATATTTATGGCAGGACTAGAGATGAATTTGGGAATATTATAAAAAATGCAGAGGGGAACTCTCAAAAATATGTTCCACCAAAAAGACGGCAAGAAATGGGTACTGTGAATGAAAAAAAGAAAGAAGAATCTGAGAGAATAAAACGACAACTTAAAGGCTTATTAAATAGGTATTTATCATCTTTTAATTTGATAACATATTTTATGTGTTATAAGTTATTGTACTACAATTGCATTTCTTGTTGATTATTTACTTTATTATCATATATTAAATATTTTTAGGTTGAGTGAATCAAATTTACAGAATATATGCCATCAGATTGAAGAGATGTATATGAGGTACAGCAGAAATGGTAATGTTTTTTTTTATAAATTAATTTGAATTGAAACTTTTTCTAACTATTTAATATTTTGTTGGCTTTAAAAAGTAGTTTATTTATAGCATTAATATTGCTTACTTTCATTAAATTTTACTTTCATGGTATCTTATTTAGATACTGTAAAACAGATGTCCTAATAGCTCTAAGCTATCACTTGACTTTTGGATATATACAATGTATTGGTTTCTAGAAACACCTAATGAATAGTTTGCATGTAGTATTAAAAGAAAATTCTGGAGCTTGTAAACAGTCACTTTAATAAATGTTCATGCAAGAATGCACTATTTCCAAAATTGGATAATAAAAATTGATCATTATTATCCAAAATTGGGGGGGGGGGAAAGAGTTTTCATTTATGATAATAAATTTGATTCTTTTCATTTCCAAGAGCATTATTTTTGTAATTTTCATAGGGTCCTTAATATTTTATTTGAATACTGAGTTGAATAGTTAGCCATTCAATTTCTGTTGCAATATTTTTTGAATATTATCTTTTTTTAAAGATTTTTTTATAGGTAATAAAGAATCATATTTATGTATTTCTAAAAAGGAAAATCAAAAAACAAGTACCCTAACTAATTGATGTATATTGAAAAAGAACTATACTTTTCATTTTTCAATAATAACTGAAATCAAATTTGTGATTTTTTGTTTAAAAAAGAGATCATTCATCATTATGCCTGAATGAGTTCATGTTTCTTAATTTGAATTAGTGAACTTGAATTTGTGACTATACTTTGTATTTTTTCTTTATATCTGATATTTAAATAATTTTTTTTCATAAAATGTGGCCATTATAAAGTAAATATTATTTTAAATGAAACATTTTTTGAGCACTATGTTCATGCAGTTTCTGGAAACTTGTGGAATTTTGAGTTAATCTTTAAAAAAAATGTTTCTCTAATTTCCCTATTTAATTACTTTTACTCTGCATATTTGACTGAATTATCTTAATTATGTTTCTCAACTTTTAAATAATATTTCAGTTTTTACCTTTTGCTTTAATTTGTTATTTCTTGATAGATGGTATATTTTTAATATACTTTTTATTAGTTAAATATATATATTTATTTTGTTCAGATATGAATGAAACACTCTTCAGTTTGATGTCAGAGTTACTTTTCTCTCCAGTTGCAGTGCCTCCTCGGCTTGTTATGGAACAGGCTATGTTGATAGCACTGCTGCATGCTAATGTAGGATCTGAAGTTGGTAAATAATTTACTTTTTTCATACTATTAACTGCATTTACTGTACAAGAAAATTTTCTGAATATATTAGGCAAATTTCTGCTTCTCCTATTCTATTTACTTGCCTAAATCATTGTCTTGAATATGTAGAAATTTTAGATCCTTTATATATTTGCAATGGATATTTTCTCACATAGAAACTTAAATCTCCATAGTTATTTATTTTTATTATGAAATGCAAAATTTCATTATCTTATTTTCACTAATTAAGATGTATAGAAAGAAGTCTCTACTTTTCAATTAATAAAAAATTAATTTTTTGATTGTATGTATAACATTTTAAAACAATTATTTTAAATAGCAATTTATATTAAATGAAATTATTTTCAAACATTATACCATCTGTATTATTGACTTTTTATATTCTTAGGCTTTTAAATTATGAATGTATTATTTTTGTAGTGTCATTTTCTCTTATTTTGTTATATATATGCAATTTTATGGCTCAATATATTAATTATTTTTCATCATCTTATTTTAAAGATGTTTTAATTTTAGCTCATTCTGCTGATTGATGGTTAATCATAACTTCATAAAGTTATGATTAATATATTTTATGAGATACATTTAAATATATTGTTTTGCTTTTGACAGTATTATCTCTTTATTTCCTTTCAGGTGCTTTTTGTCTGCAACACATTGTTGAAAAATTAGGCAGTCTCTTTCAGTCTCCTGAAAATTATGCTGAAGGAAAAGAATGCAATAATATTTTAATATTTCTATCCCATCTTTACAATTTTAAGGTTTGTTTAATGATTTTTATTCATTTTTTTCTTAAAAATTTTTGTTATTGAATAATTTTTGTACCTCTTTTTAAAAAATAGGAATTCATTATTATTTCATTATGATTTAGTGTAAATGAAATTGTGAGTGAGAAATGTTTTGAAAGTGATTTCCCATAGTGGGATAAAAGTTTAATTTTGGATATTGACTATAGCAAATTATACTCAGAATTAATAATCATTTAATTATTATGCATTTATAAATTTTGGATATTTTTTTCCTTCCCCTCACTATATAAATTCCTGATCCCTCATTATAAATATCTATGATATGATTGTGGCCCATCACATGAATTAAAAAACTTCAAATTAGAATTTATGCAACTTGATGTTCAAATTGATTTCACCTCTTTTGTTATTTTATGTATGCCTAATTAAAATTTCCTCTATCCCCCTTATCAGTAAAAATAAAGAAATAATAAAATTCTTTTTTCCCTTTGTTTTACGTAATACCTGATGATCCTTTTATTTCCAATAATACTTTATTGAAAAGTTAATGGTTAAACTTTTTGATTTAATAACTAGGTAAAGTACAAGGTTAAAATTTAACTCATTTGATGCATTGCTCAAATTGTTCTATATCTATTGGGTTGTTCGGAAAGTTATTTCGTTTTATATGAAAATGGAAAACATGTAGCAAATAAATATTTTATTGAATTGTATATTGTTAATTTTAGTCCAATACCTTTTAGCATCTTTTCATAACATGATTTCTTACTCATAAAATAGGTTGGTTTTCACTAGCAAAAAACTGATTTAGGTGGGAGAAATGAAATGAATTTCTGAACAACTCAATAGATCTGTTATTATAGAACATAAAATAAATTGAAACTATATTGAACAAGATTAGATTAATCAGAATTAGACAAGACTATTTTTCCAAAGTATTGTTGATAGAAAAATTAAATCATCAGGGCATTGTAAGTCATGTATTGGAAATAGCTATTAAAAATATTTATTTACAAAAATGTATAGTGGATGTTTAATAATATCTGCAAAATTGTGCGTGTATCAAATGACATTTACAAGTATGCAACCTTTTCTTCCAACCAACTGCTTCAAAGTATGTATCTACCAAGTAGTGTATGTCCAAAATAGTCTTTGTTAGTAAAGTATTGGAGCTATAGTTTGGTGGATTGCATTTGGTCCAGGCTATCAATGCCGTGACTCTAAGTTAAGACAGTGTGTAAAGCTCTAGATCAGTTTTATGTCTTAGGATATGTTTTCTGGAAATATAAAATATGTAAACATTAGTTATTATAATTTTGATATTATTCTATGTGGTTAATCAATTATGTCATTTTATCCCTTAATACAAGGATCAGCAAACATTTTTTTTTCAAAGGCCTAAAATCAAAAAGAAAAAGTTTAGTAGGCCAAGATAGATTTTCTAAAATGTTAAAAACAATATAAAAATATCACAATTTAAATAGGTTAATGAGATGAATGAATTTGAGATTTCCTTTTTTAAAGTTCCTTGTTTTGAGAGTTCGAAGAGAAATGTACTAATTCTAAGAAAAACTGAATGATCATCTATTAGTGTACTTCTGAGATAATTGTTACCAAGGTTCATAGTGTAGAATACTAGTTTACATACATAAAATGAAGCAAAAATAACTCATGTTCTGGTGTGAGATATGAAATTTGGAAAATTTACTTTCGATAATGATTTATAAAACTCTAATTTAGGTACATTTAGAAACAACTGTTTAAGATGATTGTTAGATTGCGACTCAATTAATTTAATTAATTAAGTCAGAAAGAATCCTGGTCACGCTATGTCTCCTCAATAACATCTTCCCCATCCAGTAAGCAGCTACGGAGAAAAGTGAAAGTAGCCAATCTATTCAGAATTCTCAATTCCCGTATCTCTGGTTTTCAATTTCCTGAAAACCAGAGCTGCAATATACTCTTCTCCTACTGATATTGCTAACGTCTTTGGTGAAACATTTGCTAGTGTCTTAAGCTCTGACACTTATAGTTCTTCGTTTTTAAGGACTAAGAGTCGAGCTGAGCAAATGCCAATTCCTTTCAACCATAGACAAGCTTTGCCTTATAACTGCGAATTTCGGATGTTGGAATTGAAGCGAGCAATACAGCATGCCATGAATACCAGTCCAGGACCTGATGGAATTAACAATCTTATGCTTCAACATTTAAGTCCAGATTCCCTATCGAACTTATAGCTTTTGTTCAATAGGATCTGGACTGAAAATGAATTCTCATCACTTTGGAAAGAAGCAATAGTGATTCCTATCCTTAAGTCGGGTAAGGATCCTTCAGAAGCTTCAAATTACTGACCTATAGCTCTGACGAGTTGCCTTTGTAAGACTCTCAAACCTATGGTCAACGCACGTCTCGTGTATGTCTTAGAAAAAAATAACTGTATACATGTTAATCAGAGTGGTTTCCGTAAAGGAAGATCCACTCTTGATAACATTACATGTTTGGAAACCCAAATCCTTAACGCATTTGTGCGGATGAACCATCTGGTTTCCATTATCTTTGACATTAAGAAGGCATACCACCATACATGGCAAAATGGAATTCTCTGTTCATTATATAATTTTGGCTTTGGTGGTAATCTTCCGCTATTCCTACAGAATTTTTAACACTCCCATGTTTTTAAAGTACGTATTGATCACTTTTTGTCCAAGCCGAGGGTGTACCCCAAGGCTATTTTAAGTGTTACTATTTTTAACCTATTCATTAATAACATTTTTCATCAAATCTCATCTCCTATAAATGGCACACTTTATGTGGGTGATCTGCAAATATCTTCCCAAGAATCAAACATACCTATAATTGAGAAATAACTGTTAATAAACTCACTGCATGTTGTGCTGAGAATGGCCATACTTTATCTCTTTACAAGAGTTCATGTGTTTATTTCTGCAAGACCAGCCTTCATAATGATCCTACCATCTATATAAATAATACATCTATCCCTGTAGTCAACGATGTGGAGTTTCTGGGTATAATTTTCGACCGAAAGTTAACCTTCCTGCAGCATTTTACATTTGCAGAAAAAGTGCGAGCGATCACTTAATATCAAGGTGCTTTCTTATACATCTTGGGGTGCTGATCGCACATCACTGCTTCTTGTCTACCAGTCAGTTATTTTATTTTGTATTGACTATTGATGTGTCATATATGGATCTGCAAGGTCTTCAGTTTTATGCAGACTGGACGCTGATCATCCCTCTGCCTTGAGAATATGTTCAGATGCATTTTGCACTTTACTCGTCCAGCCTTTATGCGATTTGTAAACAATTGTTTTTAGACCTGAGACGAATAAAGCTATCTCTCAATTACTACGCTAAGGTTATGTCTTACAGACAACATCCTTTACGATCCTTGGCTTTTACTCCTGCACTGAAGTGATTGTATGATACTCGCTTTATAGTAACCAACCTTTTCTCACTTGAATTAAATGTTATCTTTTGTAAACAGATCTATGTGGTGTCTGTTTCATTAAAATGGACTTACTTTTACATCCATGTTGGTATGATTCACAGGTATCTATAATATTAATACCAATGATCAGTTTCAAAATTCGGACACAACTCCAACGATTTTTCAACAGCTTTTTTCATCACATTGCTGTCAGTATTCTTCTTTTACACCTGTATTCAAAGATAAATCTAAAATTGCAGGACAGGTTGGTTGTGGCATTTTCTTCAACAATACATGTTACAGCTACAACCCTCTTATGTCTTGCTCCATATTTGCTGCTGAAGCAATGGCGCTATGCCAAGCATTTCAGCTCATGAATACAGAAAATTACCATAAAATTTGCATAAATACTGGTAGCTTGAGTGTTATAAAAAAAGTTTAAAATTTCAAAAACTTATAATCATTCTGTTGTGTCCAAAATTTTTCAAACTGTAGATTCCCTTGCTGACAAGGTATAAGACAAAAAATTCTGTTGGATCCCAAGTCACGTGGGTCTTGAGGGCAATGATAATACTGACGCTGCTGCTAAATCTGCATCGGCTGTACTTCATCCCTCTTATAGATTTCTGAAAAGTTGTTAAAAAATGCATTTGTTCTCTATGCAGGAGTTAGGGAATAAGCAGGTCTTTAACAAATTATGCGTCATTTTCCAATATGTCATTCCATAATTAGTTTTACCATTGCAAAGTGCCCATGTTTGTTTGAAACGCCTTCATATCGGACACACACGTTTCACTCACCAGCATCTATTTCTAAGTGAATTAAATCCATGTTATGAAATGTGTGATGAACCATATACAATTTATCATATTTTAATTTTATGTCATTATTTTAATAATCGTTTACAATTTTTTATAACTGATATTTTAACTATGTCTGATTTAATGGAGGAGAAATCTCTTTGCTTTCTTAAAGGCAGTAGGTTTCCTGCATTACATTTGATTTATTTTCGATTTTTATGTTATTTAAGTATTGTTTTCTGCTTTTATTTTATTCTTCAATTTTAATGATATTATATACAAATTTTTTGTTTTTTAATATTTTAATGTTGCTTGGATTTTTATATAATATTTATTCATGAAACCATAGTTTTGCACAGCTTGTCCATTTTTGGACCTTGTGCCACAAAACCCAACCAACCATCACTTAATGTTTTAATGGTTAGTAAATTTTTATTTAACTATATAACTACAATATTGTAACATTACTGGACCTCATTAATTTTTTTTCATGGAACCTATGCCTGACTAACCTATCTGATTTGTAAAATTTAATTTTGTTACTTTTTCTTTTGATGAAGTAAAATTATCATCTTGAAGATAAAGTTTCTCTGTATGACAATTTATTTTGCAAGCAATTATTTGTAAATCTAATACACAGTAAGTTTAATATCATATTGTAACAACATTGGACCTCATTAATTTTTCATAGAACCAATAAATATTATAACAAATAAATTGAATTGCCCATTAAAATCTGTATTTTATTAATTTTTATTACCATATTTTTCTATTTAATAAGCTTATATTAACCACTTTTGAAACTTTTTCATTTTTCCATAAAAAGCAAGGAATATAGCAATCCTTCTGTTCTTAATTGTCAGCTATTGTGTTAAATATGCTGTAAACTCAAAAGAATTATCATGCTATTGAAATAATAGTATCACTATAGAATACTTTATTGACAGAGAACATTTTTGACACCACATAATAGAAACCTTACAACTAAATGCTATTGTAAGGCTTTGCTAGATCCACTTGGGTATTCCTGTCTTTCTTAATGATTTTTCATATAAAAATGTATCTACTAAGTGAAGGCCATTAGTTATGTTTAAAAGTAACTAAGTTCGTAAATGTATTTGAAATTAGTTTTTGTGTAACATTTTAAAATATTAAGATGGCAGTTGTGTTTTGTTATCTATATTCTAAATGTTTTCTACTTTTATGTTGCTGTATCATGTCAGTCTATCCTTGATCTTTGTTCCAAATTGTTTGAAATCTTTCAAAAAATATCTTAAAAATATTTCAAAGTTTTTTTTTTATTTTAAAATTGAATGTTTTTAAGGTACATATTTTTTGTTTAAAATTTTTAGTACACCTAAGTCTGTTTTTACACGGTCTTTTTGTACACGGTTTTGAAATAACACGGTTTGAAAATTGAATATTTTTAATTTTTTTACACGATTTTATTCCATTTAGCACGATTTGAAATTTTATGTACTTAAATTTTTTTTGTCAAATTTAATTTTTGCGAAGTATGTTCATATCACAAAAAAGTATTTATGAAAGAAAAAAGTCTGAAACCATCGATAGTATCGATAGTTTGCGAACACTAGCTTAAAGATTTAAGTGAATTCCCCTTTAGCGCGTACAAACAAGTAGGGGAATTCCCTTTATGTGCATACAATAAAATTTACTGGTCAGAGCAATTGAAACGTGTTAATATTTTGTGAACTGTCAATGCAATAAGACGTGTTTGGTAAAGAAATTTTTTGCAGGCAAATTTGATTTTCCATTAAATTTAATTTTGACGCATTAAGATAAAAGGTAAGCCAAAAAATATTTTGTATTTATTCAGTTATTTATGTTTTTTAATTTTGTTAAATATTTTATGTATCCCTAAAAGGAAATGTCGGATATAAAACTAAAACGGAAGGCAATTTCTTTGGAAAAATTGAATAACCTATTCTTTTCGTTCACAACATAGTTTTTTAGTTCCTGAACTTGCCATACATTTAATTTATATTACTTTTAAGATTAGAGTGCATATCTTTTTTATCATTAATTACTATGCTTGTGAAAATAAGCATTATATATTTGATTTAATAAAATAAACATGAATTCTTGTTCTTAAAAATTCTTGTTTTTCATTAATTTTAATAGGTTTTAGAGATTAGGAACAAATCACCCATTTTTGTATAAGATCAATGTCTTTTTTTACACGTTTTTTTTTTTTTTTTACACGGCTTCTTCTGGAACCAATCTACCGTGTAAAAACAGACTTAGGTGTAATTGTTTATTGATGTAAGCATATTTAAGCAAAAAAGATCTTATGGGAGAAACAATATGTGTGAAATCTTGCATATTTATTTAATACTTATTTTATTATATTTTATGCAATTTTAAAATTTTTCTTTTTATTTTATTTTAGGTTACCCACTCAACTCTTATTTTTGATATTTTTGAACTACTAATCAAATCATTTAGTAGTAAGGATATTGAATTGATACAACTTTTCTTAAAGAGTATGTAGCGATCAAATCACTTAAATCACTTTGTTTCACTTCAATGAAAATAATAATTTTTTTTTTTTGTTTAATTTTTAGACATTGGATTTGTGCTAAGAAAAGATGATCCTTTAAAATTAAAAGAACTAATTCTTGCCATCCAAGAGAAAGCAGTAACTTTTAATGCAGAACAAAATGAGTAATTTCATTTTTATGATTATCAATTTCATTGATGATTTCATGATTATTAATTTTATTTTATGATTAATTTATTATTAATTGATCAATTTTATTGATTTTTTTGTATTTAATAAACTATTGATAATCATATTTAACATTTTTACTCAAAGCATTTTCATCTGTTATTGGCAAAATAAGATGTATTCATGTAAATACTGTGAGTATTTCCACAGATTATTTTAAAAATTAATGATTGAATATGCTCTTGTTTTTGCATACATATAAATTGAGCTGTAACAAAAGTTTCTATGAAAATTTTTTTAATAAAATTAGAAAAAAATTTGAAATCAGTACCTTTAATACTAGTTATAATCAACACCCAAATCTATGATTTTCTACTGATGTTTTGGTGGTTTTTTAAAGAATTCTGCCCTGAAACTTGGCAGCTAGTTCAAAAATAAGTGAATATCATTGCTTACATCATATGCAGAATCAAAGGTAGCACCAGCATGATGTAACTGCAAGTGTTAAACAAAAGTCTGAAGGAGTAATATCTGGGCTATATGGTTGATGTGATAAAAGATCCCATTTGAGTCCATACAGAGTCCAGCTGATGAATGTGGATTCATGTGGTCTGATATTATCTTAATGGAACTGTATGTTCTTGCACTGGAACACAGTTTGAAGTTTGGATTTGATAGCAACATCAACACAAACTAGCATCTCCCTATACACCTTATTATCAATGTTTTTACCTTTGCCATTTACTTTGTGAATAATACCTTGGTAATCTCACCAAATATATAGCATGATCTTTTTTTTAGTGAAATTTCTTTTTGTGATGCTGCAAATAGGCTGATGGTGCAGATCAACCCTTTTTTTTAGCTTGTGTTGAAGTAAATCCATTTTTGATTGATCGCAAGTGACAATCTGGTTCAGAATTTTGTCCTTGCATGGATTTTAAACAAAGTAGATATATATTTTCCATCTGTTTGAGCCTGCTCATGTTTCATCCACAAGTTTTTATCATCAACATCAGCAGTCAGGCTAACTTCTTGAATGTCATAGTCCTTGCTTTTGAACTGTCATTATCAAAAGCTTCACAATGTCATATGATAACAATTGCGCCTAAAGTTGTACACATGATTTGATAATATTCAGTAGCTGACATTGCAACAGAGCTGGATGTAAGTGATTGTTCTAATCTGGTAAGGTATAACTTCATTCCAGACACTTTGTGCAGTGTGTATGTTTTTATAATGATAATGATTTGTTTTTACATATCTCATAACAAAGTGTTCTAAAGCAAGCCTTTTTTCAAACATAAAAAATTGTCTGAAAAATATATAAACAAACCTGGCAACATAAACTATTTGCAGAGACTATTGTTTGCAGAAAATTTTTGTCATAACCCAGTATAAATATTTTCCCAGAATAAGCAGCTTTTTAAATTTTTAGCTGAGGTATCTGAGTCTTAAGCTCCATAATTTTGACTTGTTTCCCATCTTGAAAGTAGATGATTATAGCTCAGAATCTATTTTGGACCAAAATTTGCACTGTTAAGTTGGCTTTTATGTTCAGAGACTTATCATACAATAATTAATCAACTAACAAATATAAAGTTTTAAATTTTAGACTATGTTTTATCTGTTATGTATATCTAGAAGTACTTAATATATTTCTTATTTAAATGTTAAAATTCAATTAAAGTTTTACACAAAATGATATTGTGGGTGAAATTATTTTATCTGTTACAAATTTCATTTTCTGGTGGTTTGCTTATTCGAGCATCTTAAATTATTAAGTATTTATGTTTCCACATATTTTCTTTAATCAAAAGCTGTTTTATTTACATAGCAGCACTTAATAAATGATGTTTTCTTTACTAGTAATATAAATTTTATAGTATTTTTTAATCATATACTGCAGTTAATAATAATGATATATAGCTGTTTTTAACAGGGATGATATATAGCTGCTCTATAATTCAATATTACTCTTTGAATATTAAATTTTAACTTCAAAAACATTCTCTGAATAACTGATTTTTTTTCTTTGTATTCATTTTTTCAACATTTAAATAAATCTCATCTTTTTCTTTAAACTTTTGATGTCAATGTTTATCCCTTTTTATTCAGTATTTTTACTATTTTGGAATATATTTTATTAAATCTTTTCAGTTCAAGAGCAAAATTTATGTTGGAGACTTTGACAGCTATTAAGAATAATAACATATATAAAATACCAGATTATGATCCTACAGTTATAAATCATAAGAAAAAGTTGTTGCAAGGATTCATTCGTAAAGGTATAGGATATTATTTAATAAATAATGTGTCTTCTTTAAGGTTTAAATACATTGTTTGTATCAATATTTTATTTAATAGTACAATTGCAATTGTTGTGTTCACTTTATTCATAGGGTAATTTATTAATGTTTAAAAGGTAAAAAGTTTTGTATAAAATAATTTAGAAATTTTGTAATCTTTTGTTTGTCCTAATATTTTTTCCTTTAAGTGTTTTTAATTAATTCAAAGGATCTTTTTAATTTGTTGAAGTATTGCAATTGGTGAAAATTTATAAATGATAAAGAAAGAAACAACTTTTTAAACTCCTAAATGATTAATAATAAATCCTGGCAATTTTTTTGCTACCCACCAATATAATTTTTAAGTTTTCTGATATAATTTTTTATGAAGAAGATGTTTAAAAATTAAATGACAAACTAATTGTTGAGAGTTATATAAGCTAGATTCGTTAATCATTATAATGTAATGATATTTAAAAGCTAATTTTATTCATTAAACTTTTCTTTATTCTATAGGAATTCAGTATAAAAAGTTAACTATCCTAAAATATGGGAATTTTAAAAATTTTTAATGATAATAATTTAAAGAAAATTAAAACAACTAGTAAATGGTATTGATATGTTAAAGCTGATGATTATCTAGAGTTTTGTTACAGGTGTATTACTTTTCATATTTCCAAATGTTACAATCTTTTAGAATGTATCATTTAGAAGTATGTGAAAGGAAAGGAAAATATGTCAATTGTGATATTTTGGAAGCACCTTTATGAATTATTTTTCTTGAAATTGCAAAAAAATAAATTACACTATAACTATATTCATTTTGTCAACAACTCAATAATTTGTTTCTAATTTTTGTGAAAATTTTTTGTGTTTTAGGGGGTTGATGTCATTTTTATAGTTTTCAGTGGGAGGACAACAGCAAATTCAACATTTTAAAAACTATTTCTGAAATTTTTTTATTATCATGACCAATCTTTTAACAAGTAAATATTGCAAAATCAATTGACAATACTATATTTAACATCTTGTTTTGTAAGTACAATTGTATTAAAATTCAAAAAACATTTAAAAGAAAAAAAAATGATTAAAAAATTTTTTTTTACAAAATTCAGTGAAAAAAGTAATTACTGAAAAATGCTTTTCGGAATGAGGGAAGTGCACAATTTTCTAAATGTGTGTTTGGCTTTATGTTTCAAATATTCTAACAATGGAAAGTTGCCTTAAAACATTTGTATTTTATTTTCCTGGTAAACTTTCATAAATACTGAGTCATAATATATGTTATATATGACTATGTATAGATAATCAACAAATACACAAGGGAAAAACCTAGAAACTCTTAATCATTAATCCCATCTGACAAACATGCAGAAATGCAACACCAGCATCCTATTTATTCAAAAATGACTAGGATCAGACTATCTTTTCATTTTGAAGAGGCCAGTTTTACTATTAGACCATGATGAGCCATATTTTTATTTAACACATTTTCACCTTTTCTTTGAGTATCTTTCTGTATTTAAATAAAGGCTTGGAGCCAACTATTACCAAACCCCAGCATCATTCTCTGCCAGCTATATTTGGGAGAATGATCATACACATGTCTGTTATACTTGAGGCAAAAGCTTAATGAATAAAAAAATTGTTGTCATTAGGCCTTCCTTTATCCAGTTAAGGACAATGTTAATTGGTTGATGCATGCAGGGCTCGGAGTTGTCCTGATATTCCTGAAATTCCTGACTTTTTAAAAAACGTCCTGAAATGTCCTTATTTTTCAAAATAAATCCTGGAATTCCTTAATTTTTTATTACATTCCTTTGAAAGTTTAATTTTAATTAATAATTTTTTATTTTTCAGTTGTAAATTTTTCTTTCAGTGGAATATATTTTTTCTTTCAACTGCTTTCTATGCAGAAAGAAAGAGAAAAATTTCCCCCTTTTTTGTTCTCTTTCAAACCGGAAATAGGGTTGCCATTCATTCGTCTCCGCCTCGTTTTCAACCATTGCTCACGTATGTCTGAAGTCAAAAAAATTTAGGTTTGGGTTTACCATTAAATTCTATTTTGTGCTTCTACAGACAAAGTTTCTGGTTTTAGTAGTGCACAACTATTTACAATGATATCGAAATTGGGAGAATTATTGGCCTACGTTTATGCGCATGCATGAAATGCTTATCGCGCAATTTTGAAAGATTTTGATGGGTGTTTTGAAGAATGTTTACTATCAAGCTCAGAATTTTACTTTTTGAAAACAATTAATTTTCTTTTAAAAATGCCATGGAAAACGAAATTTTCCGACAAATGTTTGGAACTGCAAGATGGGAATAAATGCTTAATCAAGAAGACATGGTGCCGAAGTGTTGACGATGTTCATTCTGCGGAGTGCTTCGTATGCAAAAGCAAATTCAGTGTTTCAAATATGGGTTTTAGACAAGTGCTTGCGCATGCAGATGGATCAAAACACAAAAAAGCTGTGAATTGTTACAAGAATCAAACACTATTTACTATCAAGTCATTAACTTTATCTGAATTCTCGACATCGACTGTATGTAGTAGTGAATAACAAATCATGGCTTCCCAAAACGACATCAGAGAAAAACCATTAAAACTGAAACCATTTTAGTTTTCGTGGCAATAAAAAATAATTATTCTTTTTCATCTTTGAATGGATTTAGTTAACATTTACGGAGAAATTTTTGATGATTCCTTCATAGCAAAAAATCTCAAATTATCTGACAAAAAAGTCAGGTATATGATTAATTTTGGATTAGGTCCGTATTTCAAAACTCTTTTGTTTCGGGATATCGGCACTT
>JAPDSC010136954.1:1342-13156 GCA_026290005.1 Latrodectus geometricus
ACTATTTTTTAATCATGCACCTAATTTTATATAAAATTAACATCTATATAAATTTATTAAACAATGATATATTTAATTCATTGTCGTTAACTTAGTTAATTTCTTTCAAGTAAAATATAATCACATAATTTCTTTTTCAGTTTTTTTTTTCATTCCTTTTTTACACATTATTTTTCCCACTTTATTAAAATTTGCACTACAGTCTGTATAGGGACCAAGGCCTGCAATGCCTATATCTATATCCATGACCGAAGCCCTAGGGTGCAAAGCAAACGTTCTGTATAGGTAATAAGCCTAACGCGAAAACCCCAGTGTTTTGTTCCTAATCATGTATAGTATTCAGTTTCAATGTTGTTGAATGAATGTTGTTTCTTACCATATCTGGTTATTTATTAGGCTAAACCAAATTCATGAAACCATGAACTGATAAAAAATCCAAAACAAGAAGATGAGTTTGATACATGTCCTCTTTGCTAAGTATTAAGCTGGAAAATTATTGTTGTTGTTATAAATGACACTTTGCAAAGCCAAGTCTAGGACTGGACGAATTAAGTCAGAAAGAGCGTCTTCCGTTGAACAGAATTCACCTACACGAGGGTAGAAGTACGACTTTTGGCTCAAAGATGGCAGCACCATCTGGATCTTCCAATTTTAGAGATAAATAGTCAGAGAAGACCCAAGGTCTGGTAGAGGTATTAATTTGGAGTGGAAACATGGAGGATATTGCGACCACAACATATTTTACTTACCCCCGTCGCCTTTAGTGAACACAACGGATCTTCAGTTAAGCCGGGATTCGAACTCACTACCTTCAGATAAATTGCACGACGCCCTATATTTTTTGTTTTCTTCGATAAGGATTATTAAATTTCCAGTTTTATCATGTTATGGGAAAATGTTTGTAAATTGTTATATAATTACTATTTACAGTTCAAAAATGTAAAAATGAATGGCAAAGTTATTAAATTCCCTTTTTTTATTAAAATATATATATATATATATATATTTATGCTATTTCCTCTTTTTCAAATTAATTTCTTTATTTATTAACTTTAAAACTATCTATCACAAAATTACAACTATTATATAACTTACCTAATTTTATTAAATTTTATAATCATATCATTTAATTTACTTTTAACTAATTTACGAATATATTAACCTTATATCTTTAATGCTACTGCCTTTTGTCATATAATATTTGAAAGTAAAATATTATTTCATTAAAAAAATTAAATTTATATTACTTTCTAAATTTTTTATTCTTTTTTTTATTTAATTATATTAGTAATAATTTTAAAATTTTTACAATAATTTCTGTATTTACTAACTTGTAAGCTTAAGTCATTCATTATTGATCAATCGAAATTTAAATGTTAACATATTTAATTGCTAGTATACCATTTATTTATTTTTGTCAGATTTTAGTAATACACAAACATACTTACTTTTACATGATTGTTGCCAACACATGAACTACTTCTAGAATTAAGGTAGTACTATAAGTAGTAGAAAATAAAAACATAAATATACTCAATTGATAAATTAATCTATAATATTAATCTATATAATAGCTAGTAGTAGTAGAGGACATTATGTTTGGCAACATAACATTTTAAGGTACAGCTTGATTTTCACGGCGACCATGATAAATCACCAAATTATACATTAAAAAAAAGTCGCCAAAATTAAGGAGCCATCATACACACTTTCGATTTGCATTCACACCAAGTGAAAAAGTATATTTTTTTCATTTTAAAACATTAAAAAAATGTTGACAATTTTTAATTTATCAATAGTTAAGGAAGATGTTGGAATTTTGTTGTTCCAACTCAAAATGTGGAAAGATTGTGGGGCTCAATTAAGTGTCGAAAAAAATAGGTGAAAAGATACGACTCGTTACCATCTAGAGTCTTATTTAATAGAATTCAAGTGGCAAAAATCGTATGGAAATGACTAGCCATTTGATTTTATATTGACAGCAATCGCTGAGATGTGGAAGAAACAAATTAAGCGCGAATGATTGTAGCTTGGCGAAAAACTTTTCACCCCGGTCGCCGTGGAAATCAAAATGTACCCATTTTAAATATGCGAATGATACCACTTTCTTCAATTATAGTTTTCTGCTTATGTAGCTTAAAAAATGTCGGAATACTTTGTAAATTCATTCCATTCTATAATTAATTTATAATATCATATTTTTATATAAAGTTTCATGTTAAAACTTTTTATTGTTTTGATGAAAATAATTTTATTAATTTACAAAGGGAATTATTTTTATATAATTGTTTACAGTTTAAATTCCATAAGTAGTTCTTAATAATGTCATCGTTAAATATTTTAAATATGAAATTTTTATTACTTTTAATTATTTTAAGAACATTCTAACGAATAAATGTTGATAATTTAAAATAGTAAAAATAAATGTTCATACATATTAACTTCATTACTTATTCATGTTATCGCTTTTTAAAATAGTAAAAATAAATGTTTATACATATTATCTTCATTATTTATTCATGTTATCACTTTTTACATCTTTTACCTTTAACTAGAAATGTATTATTAGTGCCTTTTAGGTATTCTTTTCAAGTTGATTTTAAGATACACTCACTAATAATATCATTTTATTGAATTTTAGTAATGTACAAATATACTTACCTTTACATCCTTTGTTTTAATCATCTTTGAAACTTGAAATTTAAAATAAAATGTTTTCTTCTATGAGAAGTTTGAAATTTCCAACTTCTATTATTTTCTAAGAAGCTTTTGATTTTCAAAATACTAAATGTGTTTATTTCTGTCTTCTCTTAAAATTAAAAAAAATATTAAGGTAATGTCTCTTCAAATTAAAAAATATTATCAAAATTTTAAAAAAAATTAGAAATCTAATTTTAGTATAATGTTTTACAAATTATTACTATTTTAGTATAATTATTAAAAAACCTTTACTGAATGCTTTACAAATATACTTACTTACATACCTTTGTTGGTTGTGCCTTTTCGATACCATAAGACTCCAAATTAAACTGATAATAATCTAGTAATATTAGGAAAGATGTATAAAATGTTAAATACTTAATATACATATTCTACTTTTCTAAAATTTTATTTAAGTGATATAAATATGTAAAAATATAGGCTTAATCTAGTATATATACTTCATATAAATTATATACTCATCACGTTTTGAAATGATATTTTATATACTGAAGCATTCATTTTAAGATCTACTCATTACTTAATTTAATTGAAATATATAAAAATTTATAAAAATACTTGCCTTTATATCTTGAACATTCTATTTATAAAAACAAGATAATATGCTCTGATAATAGAAGAAAATTAGTTGTACTTTAGAAATATCGCAAACAAATTTTTAAACATTCAATTTCAAACATATTTTTACAAATTAATTTATTTATTAATTAATTGTTGATTCGTTATTAGGTTAACGTATTGTAATTTGAACGTTACAACAAAGTTTTTCTTCACAAACAAAGAATAACAATTTTATTATAATACTTTGTTTCTAAAGAAAAGTTCATCAGAAACAAATCAATATTCGCGTTAGATTTTTTTAACAGTTTATCCTCTATGGTCATATTTCATTGGGATTTTAACTGAATTATTTAATCACCATTGCAAACTTTAAATGAACTATTAGTTCTATTACCAAAAATGAAAGGCTAACTTTTACATGAATTCTACATTAAAATAGGGTTTGAGTCTAGACGACAATTCTTATAATTGTTTTCTTAGCTGAAATTAGTGAGTTAGCAACTGAGCATTTAAACTTAATTTGTTGCCAATAAACGTATACTAAAAATGCCGTATTAATTTGCCAATATATTTAAAGAATAAAAAGTTCTAAAGATTCAGTAATAAAAAGTTCTAATGAACAATTCTAAAAATTCAGAAATTTTGCGAAAATTGCTCCAGTAGATATCTGTCTTCAAAATCAGATCTCAGACTTCATTCGTTTGGTATTCCTTTTCATAATTAAATAAAAAGAATTTATTTTGTGTCCTTGTCCTCTTAATACCAGATCTATCTAATCAAAGCAGAAATCTGTCTCAACCTACGTTTCATGCCCTACTATGTACACTACGATTGACATTGATTCGTTCCAATCGTACAATAATTCTTACCTAGTGATAAGGAGTCATCATTATGTCCTTCAGTTTGAAGGATAAATTCCAACCTTGAACCCGGTACATTTTTTCAAAAACCGGTCAGAAAAACTTCTCTTCTTTGTACCAACATTCTTCTGAACCATTTTAATGCTTCTGCTTGGGTATCTGATTCCTAAATATTTTGGCAACATTCACATTCCTGATTCAACATTCACATTCGGTGGATAATAAATAAAGACAATTTTTTCTTTCCTCTTTTAAGCTATTAAATGATATTTTTTTGGAAAATGAATTTATAAAATTTATTTTCTTTACCTTCAACAGTTTAATATTAAATGTTTTCTTAATTTATATTTTATTTATATAAATGTTTTTCATATTTTGACCACCCGTTAAAAAAACCTACAGTTTAAGCATATGCTAATTTTTCAAAAATTATTATCCAAAAAAAAAATTCTTTTATTTCTTAAATAAGAAATTTTTTTAAAAAAGAAATTTTTCGTAAATCTTAATATATACTTTCGATGATAATCAAAATTTTAAAAAGAAGTGAAAATAAAAATTGTTATTATATATGCTTATGCTTGCTTATATATATACAGCAATTTGAGTGAGAAATGCGGAAATTAAATATAAATGAAAAATAAAAATTAAAAAAAGAGAAAATAACTGGAAGAAAATAAAAATTAATTATGAATTTGTGTATATATACAGTGATTTGCGTTAGGAATACGGATATTAGTCATCAATTAAACTATTACTTAATTCCTAACATTTGTTGTTAATTTCCAATCGTTGTTAATCTGATTTAACTATATAAAATAAATTTCTAGATATAAATACCCATTTTTAACATGTTTTTAAAAGGCAAATAATATCATTATTACATTTGCAATAGAAATCTAAAATAAATACTTAGTTTTATAATATTTATATATTGATTTATTTACTCTTAATCACATATCATGTGCACCTTATATTTTTTTAAAAAAAAAACTAAACATAAACTCTATAATTATTTTAAAAGCAAGTAAATTAGCAAACTATATTTTCTATTAAATGAAATTTAAAACTCAAATTGTAAATTTCGGTTAATAAGTTTCAATTTCTTTCAGGTGGAGTTGAAAAAAATCAAATGAAAATTTTTACTAATATATTTACATTAACAATTAATTGGATAGTTACATTATGAACTCAATAATTACATATCATAATATAAATAACTTATTTAAATATTTTTACTAAGTTCAAAAAGAAGTATATTTATAAATTTAAAACCACACTTATCGATATAACTTTATTGTTAGCGATGATTTGGAGAATTAAAATTTCCGTTTTCTTTAACTACGGTAATAACTGGAATCCATTATGAAATAAAATTAAATTATCGTTTTTAAAATAAAAAAATTATTTATTTATTAAATTAAATAAAAACTGTTACATGTAAATAGTTTACTTTTAACCTTGTATATTAAATTTTATCTTCAGCAACTATCGATTTTATCATAAATATCTTATTTTCCAATAATAAGATACATAAAAATAGTGAATTGAAGAAATAAGAAATTATCAGAAAATATCTTAAAACGCTTTAATTACATTTAACCTTTTAATCTATAAAACCTAATGAGAATAATTGGATTTAAGTGAAATATATAGAGAAAGTAAATATGAAATATGTATATATATTAATATCTAATTTAGAAGTTATATATTCGACATTATTTTTACCTGCCGTTTCTTCTTAAAAATGGAGAACAGCTGCTTAGATCTTAAAAATATTTGCTATGAATTGATGATACACAGCCTACTAAGAAACAACGTAAATGTCAATTAACTTTGCTTCACTTTAGAGGAATGCAACTAGTTCTCGTACCTACACGAAAGGAAAGAGCGAAAGTGATGCTCCAATCTGAAATCGAAAGTACCCTTACCTCTTCAAAAGGGGCCCCTTTTGAAAAAGTGAAGCCGGTTTTCTGTTGGCCAAGGCAAGCCTCTCATTGTTGTTTGATAGCCCGGCTCCGGCCATTACACCCACTGTTTAGTGATAGCCAAAATCAACCAGGTCGTAGTTGGAATGATAAGTGGTGGGCCAGCAGATTCTGGCCATTGATGGCCCTACAGTTATTGCCCAGCAAAACTAAGACAATTAATTTTATTAATAATCTCGAAAATTACCAATTATAAATGATTATTTTGAGAAATTTGAAAAGTTCTTGATATAATAATAATTCTCAAAAATTTTTCTTCCACGTATGAATTTGAATGTACATGTAAGAGTCAAAATGAATCTTTTTTATTAGTAATTATTCAATAAAATTAAACGTAAATTTGTTAAAATCAGTCAAAAATTAAAAACTTTATTTTTATAAAAAATTTTGAAAAGGAAGGTCATTAAAAATAAGGTTGCAAAAGTCTTTCTATGTAACAAATAAAAAATATTTTGGTTATAAAATAATAATGAATTTATATATTGTAGAATATCATTTAATCAGGATTTTATAGGATGTCTTTAAACATTTCAAAAAACTGTCGTAGACATCTGGGGATTAAGTTCCATTGTTTATTTTATAATTTCAAAATGAATACTTTTCTTTCATCAGTGATTAAATATTTTATACCAATTTTGGTTTGTTTTCATGTTTTTGAATTTCAGGCTCTTCTATAATTATGTACTCCTGAGTTAGATTTTACCAGTTAGGTGGAAAGCAGTCGAGTGGGAATCTTCATAATTTATTAGCAGGGGCAGATATTAATACCCTCAATACTTGTGATCAGCTAATCTCAGAGTATCATTTTATTCGGTGAACACTGCGACCATGGCCTGTTTAATCTGCTTTAATCGCAATGCTAAACACGATGGATCTTCGATTAAGACGGGATTTGAACTAACTACCTTCCGATAGTAAGAATGATATGAAGCTACCGTGACATAATATGCTGAAAAGCAAAAATATTAAATCTGACTATTATGGTGGTATTAAATCTGACTTATGAAATTGTATGAATTAATTCTGGAAACATCGAAAATGTGTTAGAGTAGTAATAATTCAATACAAAAATTATCTATTGATTTTATAAGTTTCTGTAAAATAAAATGAATAAAATTCTTTTCATTGTACAGGCAAAAATTCAATGTAAAAATAAATCAATATCCAAGCAAAAATAATTTTATTAGAAAGCATTTTTTTCTTGTAAACTGTGCTGCAAACAAATTCTACTCATAAAGTTTATATTTTTTACAGCAAAAAAAAAAAAAAAAAAAAAACTTTTTTCGCAAAACACAGATTTTTATTGTTTGTTCTTCATATCACGTAATATTGTTTCGTTAAAAACTGTCATATATGATATAAATAAAAGATTTCTATATAATAAAGACTGCTATAAAATATAATTTGCAAAAAAAAAAAAATTTTATGCAAAAAAAAAGACTTGTTTTGAGCGTGAACGATCATATGCAATCAGTTAACTTGCAATTGTTGAATAATTTTAATAGATAATCATTTAAATTCTGTAAATTTTTTACATTATTTTTTCATTATAAAGGATTTTTTAACTAATTTTATCGTAAATTTTTATCAGCTAAACAATGCTTCTCTTTGGACTTTACGCACCATGTGTTCGATTGTATCAATATTTCCTATCAATTTTTAATTTTAATTCATATACACAAATTTATTATTTTCTTTTTTCTGAAAATCAAGCTCTGCACACAGCGTCACCTATGATTCATATATTATTGCTCAACGCCAACATTTTTTTAGCGCCAAACTTGGCTAATTTTCTTCGTAAATTACAATAACCTCAGATGTGGGAAATTTCTTGGAAAAACTTCTCCCCAAAAAATCTCGCTGTTTTATGACAGGGCAGGGACAGCGGTGTTGTCGAGCCGGAACGCTCCGGAACGTCGTTCCGGTACTTCTTTTTTGGACAGGAACGCGTTCCGGAACTAAAGATGATTTCCGATAACGAGAATTGGCTGACGTATTGAAAAAAAAATTAAAAAGAATTGCTGATTTTTTTTTCTAATTTTTGACGAATTTGTATATGTATTATTATAAACAAGGGTTTGAACCGAACCCGAACCAATGCAATGTAGTAATAGAATTAATAAGTACTACTGTAAGCAAAATATTCTATGCACGCTTCCTAAGTCAAAATGTCGATTGAAAAGTGTTAGTTAGGAAAAAGGTCAGGAGTAGCTACAAAATTATTGAATCAATTTCCAAAAATGATCACGTGGCACTGTTTAAATCATCGTCTGGAGCTCTCTGTTAACCATGCTGTCGCAGAAGTAAATGATATTAACCATTTTCGCATATTTATGGATAAATTATATACCATTTATCATCAATCTCCTAAAAATCAACGCGAACTAGAATCATGCGCGGAAAATTTGGGAGAAGAAATTAAAATATGTTTTAGGAATAAGGTGGATAGCTAGTTCATTCAGAACTGTTAATGCAGTTTGGCAAAATTTAAAATTTCCTGCTGAACATTTTCATCAAGAACTGATGATTTTCATCAGGAACTGATGAAACTCGTTCAAAAACTGATCAGAGTGTATACATTGGTCTAAAAAAATATATCATGTCTAAACAGTTTATAATTAACTTGGCATTAATGTATGACGTTTTGTATGAACTTTTCATCTTGTCTGAAGCGTTACAGAACAGAAGTGTAACGATAGTATATGCGGACAAACTAATCCGACGAACTATTCGCTATTTGGAGTCACTAAAAGACGTTAAAAAAGGAAACAAACTCATAGATACATTAGAGGCTGTTCAAATGATGAAATTAGGAACATTAATTTTAACAGATAATAAAAAAATTACTATTATTAACAGAAATCAATTCCTTGTAAGTCTCATTAATAATATGACTAGAAGACTACATACAGAAAATAATTTGATAAATGAGTTTCGAGTACTAAATACAACGGAAAGGCCAGCAGATATTGAAATTGGCTATGGAGAAAATGAAATCCAGTCATTCCTTTTTATGCTATATACAGGGCCGATCCGGGCGACAGGCGAAAATTGGAGGAAATCTCCCCCCCCCCCCCCGCCTCAAATTTGGGACATGAGGCCTAAAAAAAAAACGTCGCCCCCAGGATTATCATGGAAAATCACCCCCCCCCCCCCCCCCCACCCTTCGTTAAATTTAGGACATAAGACCTCACAGAGCGGCCGCCTACCCAAGATCGGCCCTGTCTATATAATTATTTATACGCGTTCCGGTAAAAAAAATTTAGCACAACACCACTGGGCAGGGAACAGCATCCTTGTCAAGAAAGGCATTAACTTTACTTATTCAAGGGCATATCTGTATAAGTAAAAACAGAATGATTTCTGTAAATAAAATGCATTGGCACTGGAAAAAGGACTATGATATGTAATTTTATTTTTAGTTTGTTTATTAACATTTAAAGATAGATTTTAAGATTAAAATATTATAAACTATTCTGTTGTTATTTTGCTTTGTTATATTATTTACTATGATTTTGAAACTGGATTAAAATTATAACAATGTATTCAAAATTAAATGAAATTAACATAAAATTGTAACTGCTTACAAGTTTACAAAAAATCAATATTTTTCAATGTAAAATAAAAAAATTAATAATAAGAAAACATGTTCATCTGAAAATAACACAGTATTTTGAGACATATTTGAAATCGTTTTGTTAATCATATTTGAAATCGTTTTGTTAATCATATTTGAAATCGTTTTGTTAATCATATTTGAAATCGTTTTGTTAATCATATTTGAAATCGTTTTGTAAATTATATCTGTGAATATTTTTCTAGAGAAGCATTTAGACATTCATTTTTGCATCTTAACTTAAACTAAACTTAAGTAATTGAAGAAAATATAAAAAATGCTATTTAGTCAGACGAGATACAACTAATAAATGTAATATTCGTAGCTTTATAAAAATTTTTATTTTGTTATTTAAAAATTTCCTATAACATTGTGTCTAATTAGAATTTTAATATAAATTTTGTGATATTTTTAAGAATTTTGATTTGTTGTAAGAGTTTAGTCAAAAAACAATACTCTTTTATAACAAGACAAATGATACTAACAATACAGACATAAGAGTTGTAGATTCATATTCAAACAACTGAAAGTTTTCTATAATGGATTTATTTTACGTACACGAATTTTGTCTAAGAAAGTTGTCAAGCGAGATGCATATGTCATTACTTTTGATAACAAAGATTTGCAAATAATAAAATATTAAGAATGAGAAAAGATTAAATTAGATTTTGGCATTTTAAAAATATAGTTAATAATAGTGGAGGATGTCAAGCCTTATAATGGACCTTTGTTATGTGCAAAATGAAATCTTATATGTGGAAATCAGAACTACAAATCGTAGTTTTTTTCGTTCTGTTTCAATTAAAATAAAATTGGTTCAATTCCGCTTTCCGTTCCACCAAAAATAACGGTTTGCAGTTTAGTTTCAAATGAATAATTTGATATGAATATTTAATACAAATAAAAATATTCATAAAATAAAATTATTCATTTGAAACTGAACCGCAAACCGTTATTTTCTATCATGAACAAAAAATGCAATTCTACCAAAATTAAAAAAATTTTACACTTTTAAGTGATCTACTATGTGAATTGATACAATTAACCTGCATATGAGAAAAGGGGTGAGCATTGGTTTTGTTATCCATAAAAAAAATCGGATTTTATAGTTATGCTAAATTAATTATTCATGATTATGTCGATTCATGTATTCTCATCGATTGTTGCTCACATGGTAATCTTGACTTAGCTATAATCATGTAAAAATATATTTACATATTCAATTAGCTTATAAAAATTGCCTTTAATTGCTCAAATATTTTCTAACATGGTTTCACTGAGATTATTTTTGTTGTAGAATGTGTAAAACAAATAAAAAAGAATGCAAATAATAAATATAGATATACAATCAGTGGTGTTGTCGACCCGGAACGCTCCGGAACGTCGTTCCGGTACTTCCTTTTTGAAAAGGAACGCGTTCCGGGACTAAAGGTGATTTCTGATGACGAGAATTGGCTGACGTTTTGAAAAAAAAATTTCCAGTCATTATGCACCAGATTTAATTTAACATCACCGATGCGATGTATCAATGCATTTAGAGATTATATTGATACTGGAGGCAAAGTAATTCCTGAAGATGTAGAAATCTGAATTCGATACATAAATATTGTACCTTGCAGTTCGGCAGAGTGTGAGCGCGGATTCAGTAATATGAATATTATTTTAAATGAACAAAGAAATAGAATATTAATTGAAAATCTTGCAAATCTTTTATTTATAAAAATGAATGGCCCACCACAACAATTATTTAAACCAGATGATTATGTAAAAATTTGGTTATGGTTTCATCGTTCAGCGGATGACAACAAAACAAGGAAAATTCAACCACAAGATCCTGAACATAATCCTATTTGGAGTATTTTATAAAAACCATTAGTGTTTTCATGCATTGTTAAAAATATTTATGCAATATTGTTTCAGTATCTACTATGCATAATTTATAATTTGTTAACTAATTTTTATTAAACGTTCCTATATTTGTAATAAACATATATATACACACACACAAAATGGGTTTCGTAATCATTTTCGTTTCCTTTCTTTTTTATGCTATATACAGGGCCGATCCTGG
>JAPDSC010136964.1:0-12650 GCA_026290005.1 Latrodectus geometricus
TTTTTTTGCAGGATATTTGAATTTGGAGCATTTGAGTTCAGGAGAAATATTATACTTGTCTAAAGATAAAGATAGATTTTTTTATGTTGTTATACATTAAATTTTCTGTCTAAATATTTATATAATAAAATATATTTAACGAAAATAAAACAAGTTAGGTACTTTTATACGTGCATTAAATTGTAAAGAAACTAATACGAATCAACAAAAAGAGCATTTATATGAATAATTTTGCAATTAATAGGCTTATTGTAATTATCAGATTACATGACCTAGCACTTAAAATATTTTTTATGTAAAGTGATGGTAAGTTTTACGATCTTCAGTGACCATTTTTACGACTATTAGCCATCAATATATAATCCCGATTGTAATAATGTTTCAAATATGATAATGTGTTATTTTAAAACCCATTAAAATTAATGAATGAATTCATGTAAATATCAAAGAGTGTAACATTCTATATATTTTCTCCAAATAGTTCAATAAAATAAATTACATCATGTGTCATAGGTTTTATTACTACATACAGAATTTTAGAAATCTACTTCAATCTAATTAAAAATTATGTAAAATTTAATGTTAAGAACATTAAAATTTCGACACATGGCATTCTTTCGGGCACTTTATCTAATAAGCGCTAGTGAACATTCTCAAAATTGTAAAGACATAAATTTGATTACTTTAACATAATGGATATTGTTGTATGAATTAATGAATTTGCTGCGAAATATTGGTACTTAAAAAGTACACAGTATGTAAATACTAAATTTTCATCGAAAGTAGGAAACTTTAAGTACTGTAAGTTCGTTCTATTTTGGAAGAAAATGTTTTTTGATGATATTGTAAAAGGAATTTTTACCAAGTGTAATTTATATAGTCTTATGTAAAAAAGAATAAAAAAAAATTTTCCATTTTAAAGTAAACCATTATTTAATCTGATGAGAGAGAGAGAGAGAGAGAGAATCAATGGAAATAATAGCCATCAAAGTAACACAATAATAAATAGCAATTAGATAAATAATCACTGGGCAGCATTAGCACCATGAAACCAATGAATATTAGACATTTTTATACAATTATATTTAAAAGGCACAACAATGCAAACATAAATAAAATAAATTAATTTCATAAATGGAAAAAGGCAATTTATGAAAACCAATTTAAATTTGGAAAATAATCATGTAAAATTTTTCTTAAATTTATATGTTTTGATTTTGTAATTTCTAATCTTATATAATATTAAATTTTAAAGAGTTAACATTTATTCATATTTTAATTTCTAGTACTTAAATGATTTTAAACTTTAAAATTAATATTTATTTATATTATTTATATTAAAGTATAAACGTAATTGTGCTATACATACTTTTATCACTTCTTAAGTAGCAAATTTGTTAATTAATAAATTTAAAATATTTTCATTTCTTTTTTGAAACAATTAAGATTTATAATTGCTATTTTAACTGAACAGAAGCTAGTCATGCATAAGACAAGAAGGAAATACAGTGAAAGATTTATTGAAAAAATACTTCTTGCTGTACTTCTTAAAACAAAAATGCAAGTAAATCAAAATTTTAGTATTAAACAGCAAACAATGGAAAATTTATTTTTCTCATATTATGACATATCTATTGAAATAGTTGTAAAAATGTCTTATGTCCTTCCTTTCAAAAATTAGCTACACACAAATAGTATTTGTAAAGTGTTTTCTTAAGTTGCACGTGTGATGATATAAAAGTTACTTGTTTTGTTATAAAATTTGATTGTTTATTTTAGAAGAGATAAAAATGTTCTTTGCAGTCAGAATACTGGGAATTGCTTTTTTATTTAAAATAAACTCAAAGGAAAAAATTTTAACTTCCAAGGAGGAAATAATTCTTCAGAAATATATCGATAGAACTGATGGTTCAATTGTGTAATCTTTCCTCAGTTTTCAATTTATATTCGACAGTTGTATTTAAAAGAACAAGAATATCATGTGACAAAGAACATCCTTATTTAAAGTGTTTTGTACATTAATATTATAATATTCTTGTCTATAAAAAATAACTTTACACAAGTTTTTTTTTCCTTTTTTTAAGACAGAGACATTCGAGGAAACAAAAATACATCAGCCTATTAAAAAAGTGTACATATATAAGGACAGAGACAAATATAATCTTTTAATTTTTAACAATTACTATTTTCGAAGTAGTATTAGTAAAATCTTCCTTATGAAATTGTTCTTTTACGAACTATCAACGCTGTCTTTAAAGAGGAATTTAAAATGCAAATAAAATGCATCATATGATAATTTATTCAAATGATAATTTATGTCTCTGCAAATATTTTTTTTAACAAAACTCTTTAAATAAAAAAAAAATTAAAATAACTTTAACATGATTTTAAAAAAATCATCATTATTATATAAATAAAATTAAAGTATGAATAAATTCATTTTAATTATGTTTCGATACATTTATCTTATTTATATACATATAACTTTAATCTTTAGAAATATAAATTACATATAACAATTAAATTGTTCTTCATCATGAATATTTTCTTTTATAATATAAATTTATTTTTTAAAATGTATAATTATTATAACTAGATTCATTCTTTGGAAATAAATTTACCTCATTGGAAGATGCATCACTTTCAGACAATATATTACTTTCAGAGTCTTGGAGAAAATTAGATGTTTGTGAGAAATGTCGACCACGGTTACTGCAACCAACCAGTGAATTTGTAAGAGTTCTAGATCTCTGACGGCCATGATCACTGTTAGTCAAGGCACTTCTTGAAGATCTAAAATTATTAAGTGAAAATTTTGCACAAACTACTAGAAACACTTTTTTAAATTTTGAGTGTAATATTATAATTAATAAAGAACAACATAATTTGAGTATATTTGAATTAGTAAATTGTACAATACTTAAAGCATATAATTAATTCATCGTTTTAATTTTTTTGTATAATTGAATATTTTGTAATATTCTTATTTCTTATGATATTGATATGTTCTTAATCAACAAGGTAATTAATGGGAACCTTTTTTTATTCTTTTCTAGAATAAATTGCTTAAAATTAATTAGCATTCGGAACAAAATGAAATCTCTAAAAATATAAAATGATAACTATACGTTCATTTAATATGAGTAATTTCTTGAATGCTATAAAATCATGAGGCATTTTTAAGAAATTGCAAAATTTCAGCACAATTTATTTTAACATGAATACTTAATTTATTATTTAATTTATAAATGTAAAAAAATTTTGTCACTCTGAATTTTTCTAAATTTTTTATTCACCTTTTAACACTTTTTTTAAAAGAAGATGTAATCAGTAAATATTTTAGTTTTTATATCTTATACAAGTAAAACAATTTTAAACTAATAACAAATTATAATTTCAGCAAGATTCATTGTAGAAAATGTTTAAACTAAAAGCCTGTTCATGAAATAAAAAGAACTTATTCATTTTGAAATTTTATATTTATTACTTTTCTTACAATTAAATATTCGTTACCTTTATATGTATTCAAAATAAAATATTCAAAAAATATTTTAATAATTTTTTTTAACATATTTTTAATAAAATAAAATATTCAAAAAATATTTTAATAATTTTTTTTAACATATTTTACTTAACATATTTTTTTAAATGAGAAGGAAAGTTAGTTTCACTCGCATTGAAAATTTTTCAGATAAATTACATGACAAATATTCCCATGTAAAGTAAGATTAAACTTTTCTTCAGCAAAAGAAAATATCAGAGGTAGAGAAATATGGAATTTTAAATGATATATATTTTTCTTCAAAAGAAGAAAAGGAACATGTTTATGGCTCTGAGTAATCGTAAACTATAATAAAAGATAAAGTAATGACTTTAACCTCAATATTTATTCTTTCATCCATTGTTATTACTCAATGAAGTGTGCAGTTTATTTTATTAAAAATATTTTTGTCATACACTCTACAGTCTTAAAACCAAGAAATCACTGTAAATTGTTTCGAAAGAAAAATTCTTTAACAAAGAAATAATAGTTAAAAGACAAAATATTGTATTTGTTTTATATTTGACATAATCGAGTTATGTTGCATTTATATACAAAAAATATTTGTAGTTTATATTGTTAATATTTTTAGACAATTTCAAATATATTTCGATGTAAAATGGCAAATAAAAGTTTAATAAGTTAAAATGAAATTAATATTACAAGATGTTATTCAGTGTTTAATTTATTTAAGAACTAAATCAATTAATCTATTAAAATAAAAATGGATTAAAAATTAAGAAAGCCGCTGGCTTTCTTAATTTTGACAAAACACATTTCTGTGCTAAAATTCTGTGACAAACTATAAACATAAACTGCATACATATAAGCGGTTTTTTAATATCTATAAAAAACTTTTACTTCAAATCATTTTTTAAGATATAAACATTTATTTTTTTGATTTACTCTTAATATCAAATAGCAACTAAATGAAAGCTAATTTTTTTCTCGCTAGAAAAAGTATAAAATTTGTAAAACTATTAAAATATTCCTCTATTCGGAATATTTTCAATTTTCTGAAAGTTCTCATGTCCTATAAGTATAATCAAAATTTTAATCCAATGAACCAATATTTCAAATCCTGTTAACTTATAAGACTAATATTAGATGTTTTGAAATGTTTTTACTCCATATAAATGTAAGAATAAGTATTTTTAAGTAGAAAAGTAATTGTATGTTTTTATAAGAGCATTTCCCTTAAGATTTCTTATAGCTTTCATGCTTTTTATTATAACTTCTAAAAATAATTGTAATAACCTTCTTTCAATTATATTTCCAACTAAGATTAATATGAAAGTGTATTTTATGTAAAGTGCTTAAGACTACTTGATTTTAATTTGAGTGCTTAATAATTTATGCATGAGAGCATTGAAATAAATATAAATTATTCTATTTAATGAAAACTATTTCAAAAATCTTGTAATTATTTTAGTTTTCTTTTTTAATCTACTCACAAATATTCTAAATGCATTTACAATTGAACTTTTTAGAAAGTAGGCCACTATGATTTCTTAGAATCGGTAACAGTGTAAAATCAGATCACTTGCTTACCTGGCCGAACTAGATGATTTTTTTCTTCTTCTTTTACGTTTTCCAAGTTCAGAAGAACTCGAAAAGTTGAGGGAGAAGGCGTGGCAGCTTTTTTGATCCTGTTGTAATGAATATTGACATTTCCTAGTATTGTTAAAAAGTGTTGATACACTGGCATCTTCTGTAGAGCTTCCTGAACGATTGTTGAGTATACAAGGTAAACTGTTAGATAGACGCTTATTGCTATAATGACCTTTTTGCCTGAATTCTGTTTTCGCAAAACTTCCATTTATACTGAAATGATTGAAATTTTAGATTACAATTAAAAACGAAGATCTGATGATACTGTATATGTTTTAATAAACTTGCAAGAAAGATGTAATTTTGCAACTTTTACAAAGTTACGTAAATTACGATAAAAATATAATGTTAGCAAATAGATAATGCTAGCAAGTAGATGTAATTTAGAAGATAACTGAAAATGATAAATACTTTATGAATATCAATCTCAATAAATATTTGTTAAGTAAAATATTATTTTACAACTGATTAAAATTATATAAAAGCATAATAATAATGACAATAATCAGCGATTGTAATGGAAATGCTATCTAAACTTTTAAACTACAAAATAGCTAATTATTTCAATGATTTTATATTATTAATGAAAGATGTTATCTTGTGGAATATTTCAAACTTTTAAAATTTGCTAGAGAGTAAACATTAATTGGTTACTTTTCCCAACAGTTTTAATCCCATAGTTTATTTAGGAATTTTAAAGGGTATTTTTCGATAGTATCATATCACGCTAGATTGTTTTAAGATTTCGTATTATAGTCCCGTATTCCCATAAGGGAAACTTCTAGAGCATCTATGTGTAATGTTAGAAAACATAAAATGATCTTTAATACATAGTTTCAGAAACTGACGCTTATTTCTTTTGCACAGAATTAATTCTTTTGGTCAATTAATTTCCTCCAGCAAATCAATATAATCACACACAATATAGATTTACAACAATAAAACAGTTATACCCTTTGAAAGCATTGTAATAAGTATGTATTAGAATTCATTATATTTATATACAAATATTGATGGAAGAATTGTCTTAATGTTCATTTCAAGCAATATTTAAAATAGTATTTTAAAAAGTTATTACAAATGAATAGTAAAAAGTTTTTAAAACAGTTTTATGAATTTGTGCAAATTTGTTTTTGGAGTTACGACATAAATAATGTAAACTTATTTTCTATTAGATTAAGTTCAAGGAAAACAAAATAATGTTACATTTTTTAATTACAATAATTTAATAATTTAACTTGTTTATTTTAATTTTACGTAACATGGAGGTTTGAATTAAAAGCTTTAATTTGTACTTAACTAAATGTATATAAAGTTGATCACTAATTATATTGTTCCAAAATGAACTTCTTTAAAAAAAGCATAATGATAACAATGATTGAGAAATTAAAATATTAAAAAATATAATATAATAATATTAAAAAAAATAACATACGTAATTCTTATTACAGAACTTTTAATCCCTTCTACCAGGCCTAACTTAACACATTCCATGAATTATAAATAGAAAAGAAGTCAACCGTTTAGGTCATTGACATTGGAAAAAAACTATTGATTTCAAAGCAAAAACGCACCATGGAAAATACTTATTTATTCTTCTCTTTTAAGCTGCGAACTCATTATTTTAGGTATTTATGTAATTTAATAGGAATCAAACAATAAAAATAAAACTTTGGCTAAAATTTCCTAATAGTTTCATGACATGGAAGGAATATTTAATGAGCTGATTTATTTCCAATATAACAAGTCTTCATGACATAATATATTTTCTTCTTTTCTAATATGAATTTATCTTTTCTTTGAAAAATTTCCATATCAGACGATTTAGGTATACATTTTGGAACACAAATAACATATTAGGTTTTAAGAGAAGTGTAAATTTGATTTTCCTAAATGTGTAATCGTATTAAATTTGACACTGTAACATTTAAAACAAACTTAAAATAACTAGTATTTCCTATAATGGCTACAAATAATGATTTTATTTCATCAATAATTATAATAATAAATGACGCTTACTTGTATATATATTTTAATAAGGATAAGTCTTCATGAAGTTGGATTTATATAATATTCTACTTATGTAACTGTTTATTAGAATTACAATATTTACATAATAACTCTAATTAGTATAAGTAAATTTTCATAAAAACTATATAAGAAATACGATACAAAATAAAACTTCTTATATTATATATATTTATACTTAAAATTATATATATTTTTCAACTTAATTCATAAATTTTAAGCATAAGTGATGCTGACGTTATTTTCGTAACAAAATGAATAGCTTAGGAATTTTTCTTTTCAATTTATATTTTACAAAAGACTAAAATTATTGAATAAAGCATAAAATGCTTAATTGTTAAACAATGGTTCTATATCAATACAACATTACATTTACACATAAAATTTACTTTTTAAAAAAATTAATTTGCTTTTATTACTATTGATTTTTAGAGTAAAAAGAATTTATAAAATATTTTATTAGTTATGAATTCCATGAATGCTCTTACTGTATAGTTGGTAGTGTTTATTCAAATTATCAAAAAAGTATTCTTTTTTATGTTTGGATATGGTTCTCATGTATTTGACTTTATAATAATAATATAATTATATGCAGGTAAATACCGAATGTATATAAAAATGTTTGCAAATATTTTCATGTCTAATTTCTATTTCTATATATAATATAATGTTATAATAAAAATGTACTAAATGATGTAGATACTATTTTTTACACAAAATTATTTGTGTTTAATAACTTTTGCTGATATTTTCATGAAAATGGATAACTTTTTGTGGAACTAAAAAGCTTATAAAATTTTTAAAATTTTAAATCCACAGAAATTTATGAAAACATCCAAAGGAAATTTTTCCACTCAGTTTCTAGAACAAATTGTGCGAAATGACAGATGACAAAAGAAAAAAAAATTGAAATAGATAAAAGAGATAGCAACCATATTGGAAAGATAACTAAAAATATTATCAGTAAGAAAATGTTATTTGCGATTATCTAACAAAATAAGTTAAAAAACATTGCAAAAATTCCATTAATATATTATTTTTTAGAATGAGTTGTAATATACTGCTATTTTTGAAAATAAATTTAGTTAGAATAAATTCACGTCACTTACTTTTTTGTTAAGTCAAACTCAGAACGTGCCCTCAAATCATTATCAGAGGAGAAATTTTCAATTCTCAACTGCAGCTCTTCTGTGCTAAACGGTGAAATTTGATTATCACTACTATTATATTTTTTAACTGGTTTATTTTGACCTTGTTCGTTTTGATGACAGAGAGGTGAGTTAATTGGCGAAAATGATGCACATGGAGACATTACGAATGTGTCAGAATCTTCACGTAATGAAGTAGACATATTTCTTATAACAGTTTCAATAGATCCTTCCATACTGCACGAATCAAATCTCTCCTTTGAACCGTAAGAAGTTTCTAATTGTGAATTAGGTGATAATAAAATATTTTCCTCGTCTGCACTTGATGATGTATATTCGCCACTGGCATCACAAGATGAAAAGTCATCGCAAGAGTTACAGCCAGATGAATTCGGTGATTTGTTTGAAAAGTAATTATGATTATTATTTGTTGATCTAAAATGATCAGATGGTCGTTTTGTACGAGATTTTTGAGATGCTTCACTATATAAAGAACAACGTTTTAGCCATGAACGCACACGGTTTGGTGAAAGTCCTGTATATTCCCGTATAGATACAGAATCATTACCTCTTTTGCGTTTTAAATTTAAATGATGGGAATTGTCATTCGAGTCTATAAAATGATTTGGTCTACGTAATGGTGTCGAAGTGCGCAATTTCTGGTGCCTCTGTATCTGTTTTTTAAATTCATAAGTAGATTTCCTGTAGCCTGAAAATGGAATGTCTTTATCAGAATTTGATTCAGATGTTTTATGAATAGATTCCGAGCTTCCATCATGCCTATGTACATCCAAATTCAAACATGATTCAGTTTTATGTAACATTTCAGTCGATATTTTACCAAATTCTCTTTCATGAATTTCATCTTCACAATTATCACTATCAACCGATATCATTTTGTAAAACACCTGAGCAGGTTTTGTAAAAGAAGTCCTAAAAATAATACAATAGTAAGAATTACTTAATTGACAATTTGCATTACTAGTAATACAAAACAAATATTTGAAAATTATTTAATTGCACCCAAAAAAGTGTCGCACATAATATATTGTGATATTGCATTATATTTATTACACACATTATTTATTAAAATTTTTTTATAAAAATTTATTAACCTATGCGTATTACAAAAATTGTCATTTAAAAAAAAATAGATAAATGTGTAAAATCAATGATTTCAGGTGATAAATTGCACTGATAAAATTTGGCTGTTATGCCGTTGTGCTTAAACTAAAGAATATTAGGAAAACGTTTTATACTTCAATTTTTTATAACACTGCATAATAATGACTAGTTGAATAATTTGACTAGAAAATTATTAGGTATGAATCTCAAGGAAGATTTAAAATCTTTAATCTGTGGAAAACATTATTACTCGTAAACGTTATTCAAGTGTTTCAAAAGGTAACTTCATATTATAAGGAGCTACTCTTGTTTGATGAAAAGCAGTATAGCAAAATATTACGTAAGAAAAGTATCACAGTAAATTATGAGTAAATTACATAATGTATTACATTATTTTCCTTTTAACATATGCCACATAAAAGAAAAATCAATTTTTAAGTTATGAATATTTCAAACGAATACGGAAAGGAAAATTTTTAAATACTAATAAAACTTTTTGGAAAATTTTAAATTATAAGTGTCTTTTATTATTGCCAAGAGCTTAGAGATAGCATTTACAAATACTGATTATACGATTGGATTTAAACCCAATTAGTAATTTTAGACATGAAGTTTATTTACATTAACATTAAAATTTGTCACCTGTAATTTCTGTAAACTTTAAAATTAGATTAAACTCATGAAAATTTCTATCATTATCATGCAAAATCATTTTAATTATTTTAATATTTAAAATAGACTAGAATAAGGCGAATATAATACAATTATTCAAAGCATTTAATAATTAAAAGTTATATATTAATTTTAAAACTTTTGAAATTTTTTTTCTAAATATTTTAGGCATTTCTTTAAAGCATGTTAGACTTGTCATATAATTGAAAAAACGGTATGTATGTTTAGTTGAAGAAAATTCTTAATAAATTAAAAATAGTTTCATTAAATCATGAAACTAAATATAATTCTCACAGTACTCCAGACGATAGAAAACAATTAACTTTCGAATTAATTGAAGTTTGGAATCTAGAATGTGAATGACAAATTAGACAATACTAGCTCAATTTTTTTAATTGGACAATTAACCTATGCTTTAATAATTGTAAATGATTTGAACTAAAAATAATATATAACGTCTATATTTTTTAATTTTATACATAAAAATTCCCTTGTACACAAACATAAATCAAATTTTGCCCATTAATTACATACTTTTGAATATTGTAATAAATATTTCTAAAATGATAACAAAATTTAAAATACTTCTTACATGATTGATGCAATAAAAATGATAAACAAGAAATCTTTTCAGACATAAGCTCAGAAAGAGAGAAAACATTTTTTAAATGTTTCCAAAAAAGTATTAATATGGATTCTGCTATACAACTTGATATTATTTATGTCATACACCCCAGATGTTTAGTGACCGTTATGTTTGACAACAGCGTAGCTCTCTTTTCACCTGTCGGACAACAAACAATAAACTCCAGCTGGATCATAAATTCTCTTAAGCAATGATTGTCATAAAGATGTCTCATAAAGTATTTCAGAGAATGTATATTTTTTATGCATAAGTATTCTCTAATGTTCTATCTATTTATCAATACATTAACCTAGTCTATCTATGTATGCATACATACAAAACACACACACACACATATATATGTTATACATACAGTAGCGAAAATAATTAATTCTACAAAATGTGTTCACATAACAAATTTGACATAAAATATATCAGTTAAGAAAATTGAAAACTGAAGAACATGAAAGTCATTTAAATACACTACCTGCTTTGAAAATTGTCAGTTGCATCATCACTATCAATACCACTAAAAGTAAAAGGTAATTCTTCAGACTTATCAAGAATATTTTGATACTTTTTCTCAACGTCATCATTTGACAAATCCGAACAGCTGGCTAAGATAGATTCTAGGAATTCTAATTCTTCATCGTGCAGATAGGCCTCTTCACTAGAAAAAGTACCGCAGTCATTTCCCTGTTTCTCGTTTACAGAATGCTTCTCTTTGAAGGTTTCAGAAGCGTCCTCACCAACAGGTGCGTCCGTAGTACATAATCCAGAATCGTTCAATGATGTTCCGCCTGATGACGAGTCCACTGATGAACTGAGAGAATGGAATTGTTTGGCACAAGCGTTCTCGATCTCTTCTTTAAGACTCAAGCCCGCCTTTTGTGATTTATCGTTTAGGTACTTGTAAACTCGTATATTAAAATAACGATTTCCACCAACACCGATTCCATCATCACTGGAAAGATGTGTTGAACTCTCGCTTGAATAACCAACATCTTGAATGATTTCAAAATTTGTAAAATCATCTCCATATTCAGCCTATTAAAAGAGAAAACATCTGTGTTACGTTTTTTATTTAAACTTTAATGTAAACAAAAGAGTCTTATATTGATTAAATGAATAATTTTTTCCCAAATTATTTACTGGATTTCTCGAATTTTTTTGTACTTTTTATTGTGTATATTTCTAATATTTTTAATATGTTTATTACACGAGCATTAAAATAATGAGATGGATACATTAAGGATATTATAGATTTATAATAAAATATATAACACTTAAGTTATATAAACCTTATACTTAATGCAAAATGATTTACACAAAAATACTTAGAAACTAGTGCACAATGGTTTGGTTTACATTCCATTTATTCAACAAAGTACGTACATTGTCGTTTCAGTATTTTAAAGGCAAACAGTTTAATCCCTCACTAATATATGTCTTAAAGCTGTGAAAACCTGAGTCATAATTTTTTTTTCATATTTCTTTCCTTTCATTCAATTAAACTTTAAAATTTAAGGGACTTATGCAAATTATCATTAGTATGGCGCAATAACGGTTATCTGGTGTGATGGGGAAAGAAAATTTATCTTCAGATTTTGGCATTGTTTTCAAATTTGGATAAAAAGCACAATAAATTTTGAGTGTTAATAAGTTTATTATTTATATAACCTTAGGCAAATAATTTAGTTGTGATTCTATATATTTGTTGTTTGTTGATAAAGAAGGCTTTATATCAGTGTTCTAAAGTAACATAGATAAAAAAATAAAATTAACAGTTTGAATTAACTGCAGTTAAATAAGGGAGAGGAATATCAAATTTAATTGTAATTTAGCTCTTTCTTTTTAAAATTAATCAGGAAATATTAGTAATTAGGAAATATAAAAAATT
>JAPDSC010136983.1:0-11991 GCA_026290005.1 Latrodectus geometricus
TATATAATTCATTCCTTTCTTAAAATATCTTAAAAAAGGAGATATTTAAAATTACCCATTATTTGATTTAGAACTAACTTTAAATTTTAAAATATGCAGGATGAAATTTGAAGGGCATGTTCAATACAAATATTTGTGCAATTTATCAAAATTATACGGATATTCGACTTTGTTAATATTTTAATAACAAATTAGATATAAAACAAAATGTATTGCCAAATGTATTGAAATATATAAAAGTACAAATTAAGAATTTCTTAACCTAAAATTAATTTTAGTATTTTTATTTTAAAAATTAGAAAATAACATTTTGTTTTAACACAATTTAAAATAAGATATGCAGTTTCAAATCCATCGAGTTTAATTCATCAGCTGCATTGTACCAAAATGACAAAAATTTAAATTTAAAATTAAGTAATACTGCTGAGTTAAAGGGAAAAAACCATTTACATAGGTTTGTATTCAATATATGTACTTTGTGTCTAATAACTACAATATAATCCTGTTATTTTTAATTTAAATTATAATTAATTATGTAATACATAATTTAAAACTATTTATTTTTATTAATAAATCTATGTCCAATTTTACGTTAAATTTCACTTTAAAAATATTATAAAAGAAGAAAAGAGAGAATATATCTACAGATATAAACTTTATTGGCTCATTGTAAAACTACAGAGTTTTTAAATTTGATTAATTTCTCAATTATTAAATTCAAAATTACTTTGGATATTATAAAATGTACTTTGAATAATTATAATATAAAGAATTTCAAGATATAGAACAGACAGTGTATTCATTTATAAAATCATAGTGATTGAGTTTTCTTAATGCAGTGAATACTGGAACCAAAGTAAAAATTCAGGCTTTAATATTTGATACATTTTTAATAGATTTAAAAAGTCATCAAACCAAAGACAGCAAAAATTTGGAATTCACTATAAAATAGTTAAACGAATAATTATTTAAGAGATATTAATCCGGCAGGTAAGCAAACGGTTCATAAAATATATAAATGAATAATTATTGTAATTAAAATTTAATTAATTAATACATTAATAGTTTTATTAATGTATAACATTTAATTAAATTAAAATATTATATTAATAATTACATGAATTAAGTTAATGGGGAGAAAATTTCATGATTATAATTGGAAAGTTCAGTTCATTTATTATAAAAGTAAAAAATCTCACTTAAAGAATAATAAATTATTAATCACACACACAGAATGTTGTTATTAAGTCAAGTGACGACATTGTTAAATTTTGATGTCAAATGAAAAAGCTATTTTTTGGGAAACTTTAATTTTATTTCAATTTATATTGCTTTCATTTAAGAAATAGTGAGCGTAATAGTTCCCTAAGTTAAACTATTTTAGTTTTCAAAAAATCCCAGGAATAATCGACTGAAAATTACATAAATAAGTAATAAGTTTAATATGTAGTAGAGGAATGTTTGGAGTAGATAAACTGGAATGAGGATAATGCATGCTTCAAAACAAGACTGCGAATTTCAGAAAATTATTATATGAATTGTAAAATTAATAAACGGTCTCGCCTGGAATTAAGTAATTACATCGTAAAATTAATCAGGGATTAATCAACTGAAGTAACAGAAACTTAAAACAACATCATAAGGCTCATTAATCGAAAAACTTAAATGCAGATCTAAGTCATAACGATAAAATATAGATGAATATTCTTTTTTAATTCTCACACTTCTGTTACATTGTACAATATGTGACTCATTATCCAGAATACTTAATTAACATATTCAAAGAGTGCCATTGTTTGATGTTGTTGAAAGTTAAATGCTGAAAGAAGTGTTCGGAGGAATGAATATAATTTCAGTTTAAATTTATCTCAGATCCTTGTTTGGAAATATACACTCAGAGATTGTAAATAAGATCTTCTTTTAGTAAATGGCTTTTTGAAAGTAGCTTATATGCACAGTGACAGGTACTTGATTGCAATATGAATAGATTAAGTACGTTTTATTGTGATTTTTTACTGTCATTAATTGTTTATTTATATGAATTCTTTTATAAAAATATATTGAATTTGGTGCTGATGATTTTGTTGTTCCCACCAAACTTTAAAATCTGTTAATTGTAAAAATTAGTTAAGTCATAATTTGATATTTTTTCAAATATAAAGTCGCTATATAAAGAAAACAATTGATTTTTTTTCTGTAATGGAGGAGAATTGAATTGTATATATTTTAATTAAGAAAAAAATGTTGATAACTAATAAGAAAATGCTAATTTGTTATACTATTTCATTAGTGATATCATGTTTTTCTTTTTTACTAATGTAACAAAAATTGTGGGAAATAAATTAGACTTGATTAATAGCGTTCTTTAGCATAATTTCATTGTTTTAGCTATTTGTAAATTTAATTAGTTGTCGTATATAAAATTTCAAGTGTAAAAGTAGTATTTTACAAAACATTGTATATCTATTTTGATAAATAACTATATTTATAGATACATTCGTGATATTTGAGCTCGCACATTTAATTTGATAAATAATTTCTTATATCTTTGTGTTTAATTCTTATAAATTGTAATAAAATCCAAATATGTTTCAAGTTTACAGTGCCACAACGTTTTAGTATTATAATGATGCTACTTTTCTGGCATTTAATGAGACTCTAAAATCAAATAACACTTATGCTATTGTATGGCTCCATTTTGAAATAATATAAAATAATATAATAAATTATACGAAAATTGTAATCATGAAGTGGTAAATTTTGCTTGTGATTTTATGGTTAAAAATTAAAATTTTATGGCGAAATATTCTATTATTAAAATTTATAATTAAATGAAGTGTCTTGAAATAAAGTGTTTCAGTTTATATGGGATATAAAAATTATTGAAAATAAAAATTCGTTCAATTTTCATTGTAGCAGAAAAAGTTGTTTATTTCGATAAATGCTTAAAAAAGATCTTTGGAGATGTCAGTCACTGGTTTATGTCCAAGTAATTATTTCAACTAACTAGGATAATTTATAACTTATAACTATATAAACACTCTTATACTTATAACTATAATTATACTTTTAAATATAACAATATAAACTTATACTATTTGCTAGATTAATTAATAATTTATACCTCGTAAATATACTCATGAAAACGTAATGATTTCACTGTTCACACACAATGTATTTTTCTCCGTATTTATCGCTTATTACTTCCTATCAACCTAAGGGTGTATTAAGCTTATGAGAAAAATCTTTAAAAATAAATTCGTTGCAATGATATTCTTAAACCTGATGAATAATTTTTTATATAAAAATGCTTACAATGTTTAAAAAATGTTCGATTAAAATTATTTTTTCATGTTTACTTTTTATCACTAAATGAGAATTATTAACCTTGTCTTGTCTTTTTATCATTGATACCAACCATTTGCGATATAGCGATTCTTATATAATATTTTTGTTCTCAGTGAAAATATCTACAACGAAATATTCTCACCGAAATTGTGAAGCTCAATTCGTTATTTCAGTATATTTATTCTTTACTAGATTTATTTAAGATTACTGTAACATTTACATGCATCATTTCAACAAATTTTACTTTTAGAAATCATTTTTTAAGATGAGTAGTTTCAGGTAATATAAAAAGGCCAAGAGGTATCTCTAAATCTTATTTTAAATTAAAATTTGATAGTCTTTTAAATGTAACTTAATACTTTTTCCAGATAAACCTTTTCTCTTTCCTTGTACTTGTGATGGAAATGTTTGCTATCATGTTCAAGACCCATACAAAATGCGAATCACGTAAAGTAAGGAGAATTTTTATACATTTCGTGTAATATACTTTTGAATTCTGTGATCGTCCCTGTGATTCATAATTTTCCTGTAGTGCCAAGTTGATAACCAATCCTGCCTTTGATTCCTTACATAAAAACTGTGAAATCCATTTATCTTTAAAATATTTCACCCTGGTGTTTTTTTTAAATTTAAACATTGCATATAAAATACTTTCTAACTAATATAAATTTGGGAAAATTATTTAATTCCAGAATGTTTATTTTATTAATATTTTATTTTATAAGTAATCATTTTTAACAATAAAACTTTTGAAATACATTTATAGGATTTTAACATTTTATTTGAAATAATATAGAAATTGATTTGATCTAATGTATAATATACTTAGTCAGCCATTTTACTGATCTTCAAAGAATTATTGAAATATTCGTTGCATAAATGAGAATTTTTTATTACAGACGTTTAATAAATAAAATGAATTAAAATATTTCCTTTTCAAAAGCAGAAAAGGTGAATAAAAATTTTTACTTAAACATTCTTAAATATTTAATAAAAAGTTTAATCGATTTCTATTTCTATGTAGATTTTTCAATTTGTTCATTTTTAGCGACATTTATGTACTTTTAATATAAATAATAATCTTTATTGTAGGATATTTAAATTTCTTTTTCCACTTTTAACAAGGAATTCCAAATGGTGTCTATGGCCATAAATTGATGATTGGGATTAAACGTACATATATTCATGGTGCACCAGAAAAATCTATCCTAGTTATAAAGCCTATCCTTATTAACCAACTACTATTTAACATCCATTCACAAATAGTGAATTAAAGTTGCGAGAAAAGAGTCTTAAATCTGGATAAACTTCATAAATTTTCATTAATTTTAAACAAAAATGATGGATTATTGGAGCTTTACTTAGTTCCCTTCAAAGCAGATTATTAGGTATTTTTAAGCAGATTATAAAATGTACTTGCGTTGGAGATATATTGAATCTGGGGAAGGAAGAGCTTTTAAGATTTTCAACTTACATTTATTGGTTATTACTAGTTTCTACTTCATAATTTTATCTATGGATAAAAATGGATTGTTGCTTATAGATACTACAATTTCACTTAAATTTGATTTTTCGTTTTACAAAGTTTTAAATTTTGAACAAACGATATTGGTTATAAGTCAATACAATAAAAAACGGATCTATTCTATCAGAATTCGCGAAAAAGTATGGAAAAAATCACAATATATCTTAACTAAATTTATAGGTCTTTATATATTCATTATATTTACATTAAGAAGGTCTCAGTAATAAAGTTAAGATCATTATTAAATTCGAAAATGTCATACTAATGATATTTGGAAACAATAAACTAAAAATTTATTCATTAAAATTAAAATTAAAAACTAAGTAAAATTTTAGAGCTATCATTGTTTCTTCTTATCTAATAATCAATCTAAACATTTATTTCAAAATTATGGTAGTTAATATTTTCAATTATTCTGTTATAAGTGAATATTTAATATAATTTTGTTTTGAACAGCAATGTCTTTTGGAACGATGTGCAGAAAGTAATCAATTTTCAGTATATTTGAAATTTAATGCATATTTTACTTATTAAATGTATTTATTTTACTAATTGGTTTTGCCACTCTAAAAGCAAATAAATATGCTTAGATTTTCCAATACAGTTGCTTTTATCTAAGATCATAAGAAAATTAAAATTAACTAACGCCATCGAAAACTATTTTATGAAGATTGTTTACTAAATTTCTAAAAAGTAAAGATTGAAAAAATAATCAGATGAAGCTTTCTTAAGGGATTCATGAGAATATTTTCATCACATGTCAAACATATAAGCTATAAATATGTAAATAGAGAGTATAATTTTCATCTATATTCAGAAACAAAGATTTTATTATGCAGTAATAAAGAATATGAAAATTAGTCACAGAAAGTAAAAACAATGTTTCTTATATGGAAGGGTGCAGCTGACTCTTATATTATTAAGAGTAAATCCTGATTTGCAGAAAAACTTCTTTCTTAGTGTAAGTTACATTTTAAATGCAAAAAGATGTCTGTAAATAAGAAATATACACCCAAGAAAGAAAGAAATCAGTTTTGTTTAAAAATAAAAACTTTTAATTTGTATTTTCGAGACGACATATACTGTTCTATGCTGCTTCAGCTGTTTTACTTGCGTCCTTAAGAAGTCTGTAAATACTGTTAGCTATAAAGAAAGTTTTAACAATTACATATTTGATGAAATATCAGGAGAATATTTCTGCCCAACAGCAACAAAGAAGCGTTATGTCGTGACAGTTTGATGTGAATAGGCTTTAACTGAACAACTTGTAGCTTCTAATGTATCCCGATAAAATACAGTATCCTGAAAAGTGGTTTGTATTTCTTTTTTTATAAATAGATACATACTTTTTTCATTCTACTTTTTGGAAAAATATTGAGGTTCTGTTCTGCAGCCAGCTTGGTATTCAGATTTAGAAACATTTATAAATGTATTACTTAATGAATAAAAAAAGGTATAGTTATGAAAAAAGTCTAAAATGTAATAAATACTTAAAAAGACATGTAATTTTCTTTAGAAAATTGTCCTGGAGCAAGTTGAATTTCTTAGATACTTTGTTCGAACAAAAGTAAAACAATTATCAGAAAATCTTAGAGGTAATCTTTGTTGTTCAGTGGTGGGTAATTAAACTGAAACTGATTAAAAATCATAGTTTTATTATAAAAAATTTGTCAAAAGAAAGAACATTTCTTTTTTTCTTATTTTTGTATACCTTTTAGAGCATATCTAACTTGTTTTATTATGCTTGGTTACAAAAATATGTAACTCTGGAGTACAAACTTTTATACTACATGAATCATAACAGCTGTTACCGGAATTATTAATTTCCTGAAAGAAACTATTTGGAATTGAATGAAAATAAATAGAAACCTCTATCTATAAATAAGGGGAAAATATCACAACTTTTAACAGCAATTATATATAAAAGTGTATTACACTTTTAATTAGAAATGTAATTCATGATCTTGAAGGTATTTCTTAATAATAGGCAACGTATGAGAATTATTAAGAATTATAAATGATTTTTCCTGAAAATATTCAATAAAATAATAATAATTTTTTCCTGAAATAATCAATAAAATTATTTCTAAAATAAATAAATTAATCTAACAAACTGAAATTTTACGATAGAATGAAAAGATTTCACTAAGCTCTACTCTTATCTGAAGTTCCATCATAAGTACTGAATTAAATCGTTAGATGTTAATATTGCCTTATTATTGATAATATTAGATTTAACTACTAACAGTAATCATTTTTGGAATTCTACATCAAGTACTTTAACATTATTAATAAAATTGTAAATTCATACGAATAAGCAAATTCGCTATATTTTAAAATCAAGATAGATTGAATGGGTATAGAGTTAACAATTACTCTATACATTGGACTCCATACCCTTTCTATAAATCTGGAAAATGTCGTTGTAGAGCGTTAGATTTATCCATAAGCAACGGAATATGATGTATAGTTAGGGATCATTGAATACTGAAGTTTCAAGGCATTTTGAAAATTACGTACAATGTACATATCTAAAGTACATAATGAATCAGTGAATCTAATTTCTATAAATTTAAGTGGTATCTCTTAAATATTGAATGTTGTTATAGCAGTTGTAAAATTGCTTTTCATTAATCTCACATCTTCTCTCAGTTCTAATTGGGACATCAACCAATGACCAATGACAAATTAATATTTATTAGATATTTTCTCACTTCAAATGATTAGTGTTTTCAACTGGTATATGTTTGTATAAAATTTAAGAAATTTAATATCTATATCCGTCAAGTTATGGCTATGTTATATATAACATAAAATACATATCCATAACTTGACGTATAAGTATATTCTAAGCAGTATCTCAACCTGATTGGAAAATTAATGAAATTAAATCAAAGAAATTTTAATTTTCAATATTATTCACACTGAAGATGCTAATAAAATTACAAATATTTTTTTCTTTTATATTGCGTATATCACTCAGACTAATTCAATATTTTTAAAATGAAAGATGTCTAACATTTTTTTCCTCATATGCTAAGGCTAATCTATAAGTTAGATACTTTCTAAAAACAATTATTTTTATTTATTTTTACTAAAATATCAATTGGAATTATAACTGTAAAGTAACAGACTGAACAGAAAAGGAAGTATATTTCAAGTTGTTTTCAATATGAACTTGACTATAATGTGATTGTTGACGATTACGTTTTCATTTACATTTACAAACTAAAACAATTTTCATATTTAACATTTTACTAACTTTTGATACACATTTAAATGTCTTAATAATTGTAAAATTTTTTCAGGAGGTTTATTATATAGCGGTGGATATACCGGAGGGAATGTCCCAATCCTATATGGGAACTGAACCAACAAACATTAAGTACACGAAGTCACGCATCATCACTCATTAGCATAGTGGGTTACGCAGGTACTGCTGGACGAGGAAGAGAAAGTGCAGTAGGTACAGCAGCTGCAACTTCCTGCATCAAATATTCATTAAAGAATTAGTGCTGCGAGTTCTGCAATTGCTGTTTCCGCAAGTGTTTGGGATGGACAAGGAAAAGAAGCGAGTACAAAAGCAGTGCAACAGGTCTAAGAGAAAGTAGAGCAATAAGTAATGATTCTACAGCTGAAGTTACGGGTGATGATAGAAAAAAAGAATACGGAATTGGAACTGCAAGTGCCCTAAAGTTTCTCAATGGTACCGAGCAAAAATTTCAAGCACAGAACAACAACAAGGATTTGCGGAAGAATCATCGCAATCAGAATCTCGAAATAACCGATTCTTGAGAAGATCATCGCAATAACTCCCAATTAAATTCTGGTATCTGCTTATCAGGAAGAGCTACTTCAAGTGAAATTGTAAGTAATGTTCTATTATTGAATAAGGCAAAATCTTTTTCAAAGTGAATCAGAATCTTTCACTGAACGAAATAACACAGGAAGTGAGGATTATCAAGCAGACTTGCAATCAACCAAGGTGAAGAAGAGTTTACAAGCGCCTTTCCTGGAAGTAAATCTGATGCATATATGTGTAACTACGGGTCAGACTGTAGGGGATCCTCAAGAGAAAATGATATAAGTTTCGAAAAAAGAGGATACGGTTTTACGAATGCACAATCTTCTTCTAATAGGGAAACAGTATCTTTCAAAGACTCCTTAAGAGGTGCAAGAATATCAGCAGTCCCCGATTCTTCACTTGTATGATCCAGTCAAATATTTTACGAATGAAACAATGGAGCTGGGTTGAATTACCAAATGGCTTCGGTCCCCCTGTTCGAAACGGTAGAGTTTCAACATCTGGAGTCTGTAGTTTCGCAGTTAGCAATTATGGAAAAAGAAGAAAGGCAATAGGTCAAGAAAACAGTTTCGCAACAAGTAGTTGAGGACGAAATTACAACCTAATCTCTGTCAACAAAAATTTCGCAAATTGTGGTGTTAATGAAATAACGAATTCAAAATTCACTCGAAATGGCAGAATCAATTCAATTTCTCCATTAATCTCAAATAGTCTCGCAGGCAGAAGAGAATATGGTAACTACGTAGGCTCTGATGCAAATACCTTCTCTAGAGTCCTGGATGGTGGTGACAATATTTGGAATATCCCCAAAAGTCTGGAATTGGATTCGAAATATTCAATGGAAGGGGAAATTCTGAATATTCTGTAAGTTCAGCTGAGGCAAGTGCAAGGGCATATTCTGGAAGAGCAAATGCCGGAAGAATAACTGAAGCAGTTAGTGTGTCATGGGAAAGATCTGCAATTAGTGCTGGAGCAAGAAGTGATTCAGGTTCAAACTGAGGTTTAGGATAAATAGCCAGTACGAGGTCAAAATCTGATTCCGATACATATTCGAGAGTAGGGACAAGAGCTATATCTACAGCAGATGCTTTAGCAGTAGATGCATTTGTTGCATGTGCTGGGTGAGAAACAGGAGCTGCATCCGGATCAGGTGCTGGGGTAGGAGCTGCATATGAACTTGGTACTGGGGCAAGAACAGAAACTGTATCTGCTGCAGGTGCTGCAGCGTAGACCGCAACTGGTGCAATTGACAGAGAAAAGAAACTGTTAAAAGATTATAAGCATCCTCATTCGAGGAAACCTTTTTTAAATCAATCTTGTCTATATATTTTCTAAAAATCATTTTTAAATGCGTTAAGTGTTGCATCTGTTTTTAATGTTTCGAGAAATTTATGATTGTGTTTTGTTAAAAAAAATTAGAATAAATATCTATAAATTACACATTATTTGAATTTTGTCTTTCCGAAATAAACTTTTTGTTATTAATTCAAAAATGAAATTTTCACAAATTTTCTTATAAATTGTATGAATTTAATTTTATTTCTGATTTTTTTCAAGGTTTATTTCAAATGAATAGCTTAAATGTATAAATGGGAAATTACTCACAGAAAAAATAAAATTATCTGAAATATTTATATGCATATTTGGCTTATTATTTCACCTAATTTTCGTCATATGTAAATTATGAACTCTTCTTAATACGTGTTCATTACAATTTGTTTTTGTTTACATTTATTTAACATTGAATTTTAAACATAGATAATAAACAGGAATATTTGCTGCAATTCCAAATTTTCTTCTCCTTTTTTTTAAGAAATTGAAGCCATAATTAAATTGCTAAAACAATGGCCCTGAGCAATTTTAGGAGATTATTTGTTGTAGGACAGCAAATTCAACGGAATGAGTTATTAATACTGACAATCACCTATCTAAAAACTCAGCACAAGAAAAATCAGTCAACACTGGCCAAAAAATCAACCTTAGCAATTTATAAGTGAATTACTCACTCATCCATAAAAACAATGTATTAGCATGTTTTTCTGGACGATGGTCAACATCAATGCTATGCAGTAAGAGACTTTGTCATAAATCAGATATGGCTTATCTAAGTTTTGGTAGATAAGTCTTGAAAGTTTTCATGGAATTTCATGCAGAGTAGGTAATCTACACATTTCTGGGTATTGACAAATTTTGAATTTTTTTTACCAACATGTGAAATCGAATGATATTTGCTATTGAAATTTTACTGTAAATTCACAATGATAAGTTGATTGGAACAATATTTTAAGGTGCGGTTTTTTGTTTCATTTTGTTGCAGCGAACGGAGGCCAACATATTGAATATATTATAGGACAGTCTCATGAAAATTAAAAAAAAATGATTAATGCTTTTTGTGAAGATTTTACAATCAGGATAAATAAAAATTTATTTTTTCAATCTGATGTGGCATGACTTCATCTTAATGATTATCTTCTCATAACAGTATCACACCTGTACAACAATACAGTATCATACTGAAATGCACAATTGTTTTCACATTTAACTTAAATCTTACCCATTGTTTCGATATTATTTGTTATTTATATGGTCGAGCCTTTTTTAAACTATTAGGTTTAAAAAGTGCCTGCAGTTGCAAACATTTGTAGCTACTTTGTTGTATGCCAATACTAATCTTAATTCTTCTTAATTATTTCTTTAATAACATTGTTTTAAAATTGATATCATTCTTGCAAATATTTTTTGCAGTTTACTTAAATTTTAAATATAACTACCTTGCATGTATATATGCAGGTGAATTAGCATGTATACATGCAGGTGAATTAGCATGTATATATACACGTGAATTATAAACAGGTGAATCAAAAATAAGTATTAAATCAACGACAGCTACTTTTATTTAATATTGTTAATATGTCATGTTATGAAACAAAAATGGATAAAAATATGAAGGAATAATAAAAATATTTTATTTCAAAGAAAAAAGTATGGCGAAATAAACTTTTTTAAGTAAGTGGGAAAAATGTAGTTAATTTTTTAATAATAATAAAATTTTCATGTAAAAATGACTTATAGCAATATTTTATGCAAACTTCTATGATAACAACATTAAAATGAACAAATAGGAATCAGTCTATGCCTTAAGAACAACAACAACAACAAAAATTAATTCAATTAGTGTTTACAAAATGCTCAATATATGATTTCTTTTATGTTATCAACATATGTATGTAAAATAATATTTTGCCTAAATTTTAAAAGCTAAATAACAGTTTAATTAGAAATGTTTCGATTAAAAATGACACGAATTAAAAAT
>JAPDSC010136998.1:199-12569 GCA_026290005.1 Latrodectus geometricus
TTTTTGGACAATACATTAGGATGTTAGTCTTTAGGTAACTTAAAATAAAAGCTAAAGCCAATTTACAAAATTACGATTTGAATTAATACAAATGTTGTAATTAATTCAAATCGTAATTCACGCTGGTTGGGACTTTCTGTAAAGTTCCTTATGCCACAATGTTATAAATTTCAGTGATGAAACAATCTGCTCTAAAACCTTTTGTTCTAAGAACAAATATATGAGGGCATGTGTGGCTCTATTCTATATTTAAATTTATGCTTTTATACCTAACCACTGGGAATAGAGAAACAATATTTACGGCACCAAATTCACACTTCTACCCACATTCCCAGAATGAATTATTTTAAATCATATTTATTAGCTTTTAGTTTTTGTAAAAGTATTGCTTTTGCTCTTTGTATATACTCTTTTGTTTACACTTTTTTGTATAGCCACCGATAGGAAATGCGTTGGAATTGCAGACGTGAAAAAAGTACGGATTTACGTATTCAATAAATTCTTAAAGAGAATTTTTCAGCAGTGGAAGATCTCATTCTGTTTATTTTTACCTGATCGATTTGAGCATTCATTTCGTTGTGCAGTGTTTTGATTTAAACAGCTCTATAATTAAATAAGGAATGTCATATGTTTCCAAATCACAATTTTTTTTTGAGGTAAACTGCTGTGTGGAAAAACTAGTGGGCTTGAACTTTTCAATAATTTTGTTTATGGTATCTGCTTGGTATGATAATCCATTAATAAAACTCGAGTCTTTCTCTTAAGAAATCTTTGCGTTGCTAATCCAACGTACGCACGCTTATTTTAATTAAAATCTCCAGTAAGTTAATATACTGTTAATATAATGTGCCTAGCTTGAGTGTAACCTTGATTCGTAACTAAATATTTCTGTAAAATTTATCAAGTGAAATGCGTACTTAATCATTGACTATATCAATTACTTGTCAATATTCTAGAAAATGTCGAAACAAAGGATTTTCTAGAAATAATGTGCCGAAATAATCCCTTCTTAATTGAAAACACGAACCTCTTGTTTTAAATCAATAGTCCTCTATGTGACAGATCTTTTACTTTTGTTCTACAGGAATATATGCACATGTATTTTAAATATTCATTTCAAAGTAGATTGTACAAATATTGTTAATTGCATTCGAATATTTAATTTTTTTCAAAGACAGATATACATTCAAGTTATCTTGTTTCACAACGATTTTTTTTCAGTTGCAGTAATTGAGGATTTACCTTTTATAAAATTGATATTTTAAAGGTTATGAACACATCGCCATTGTTGATAACGGAAAATGGATGCTCCTTTCATGCTTTTTCATGCACGTCTGTTGGAGTGGTTGCTTAGGATTTTCCGGGATTTTTTTTTATTTTGCTACATTTGAATGCGATCTAATGCCTAAATAAAGCCCTTTTTTACGAATTGAATATTCAAATGTTTTACAATGGCCTACAGCAGTTTAGTTGTTAGTATCAAGGCTAGGATTTTGAGACATATTGTGGTACAATAATAAGACAATGCTCTTCAAATCAAAAGATCTTGGGTTCGATTCAAGCCACTGCTGAAAAACAGTTGATGGATACTGCGTTTTTGCTGTTTACAAGCACGTTTGATACTGTAAAGGCTATGTTTCCTGGTTTTCCCCCTCTTGCGATATATGAATGTGGTCTATTATTTATGAAAAATTATCCGGAAGGTAGTTTATGTAGGTATTAGAATTCTTTACAACAGGTTGTTGAGTACGTAATATCGTAGAAATGAAGTTTTTTCACTAAACAAATCACATAAATTTTCATCGATGTTAAGATGAATTTTTTAGAAAAATTTTTATCCTTATTTTTTCGTTCCGCATTTCCGAAACAAAATAGCAAATAAATTGCTTATTGTTATAATTTGATGGCATTTAAGTGTCAAAATATTCTAGCCCTAAAATTATTTGCAATTAGGCATTGGCAATTTTAAAATTTCATATTAAAAAATTTTAGATTTCGAAAGAAGTGGGAAAATATCATGACATTGTTTAATATAAATAAAATACTTATGGTTAGAAATGATATATGCATGCATAAATATTCCTTATACATTGTCATCTTATAGATTTTACAGTACTCAGTCATTAAAATGAATATCTTAATCACACCCAATGCTAATAATTCGTAACTATTGCTTGCAAATTAAACTTAATTCAATAATTTTTAATTTGAGCTTTTCTTTAGATAAGATACTATACTGTTAGCCCCTGTAGTGCTGAAAGGTAGAAATCCTAAAATTAAACAATTAATTCTTGATATTTTATGATTTAATTGCTGAATTGCGAAATATCTATGAAAATTTTATATTTTAACTCAGTACAATTAAAAAGCAAGAATTGATTACTTAAATTATGAACATTTTAATATAAAAATCTCTAAAATTGTACTTATATTTGTTTCAAATTTCAATGTTTTTTTTATTTAAAATTGTGCGTACGCAGCTAAAGGCAATTAAGGAATATTTATTTTTCTTCTCACATACATAAATATTTGACAACATCAATAAACAATACTAGATGATTCAAATGTGTTTATTTGATTACAGTGTCTTATTTGAGCACGATGAAAATTTTGTTTGTCTCAACATCCAGGTCATTATCTTTATCTAGACATTTATATTTCCGAATTCTTCTAGCTAATTTTAAACTCTGCTATTTTCTCGAATATCTGTATGCGGTTATCAATTTAAAGGAAGGTATTTTTGCCTAAATAAAGCTGTTATAGTAATGATAATTATTACAGCATAAATTATAACTTTTCAAAGAACTTTATAAAGAAACATTAGAACTGAGTATGGCTTAAAATAATTTCTGTCATTGTGTTATCAGTCAAATGAAAGCTATTTTTATGGACAAAAGAAATTATTTCTGTATCATTTATTCTAGTAAAATGAATGTTTGCTTAGAGGGAAGTCTTTATTTTAACTGCCATTCTCTTAACAAAGTAAGTTTTTAAATGCACTTATAAAAGACAAAAAACAAGCATTTGAGAAAATGTAACACCGTTAAGTGTATAAAAAATTTTCTTTTCAAACCTTATTCAACTTAATAGTTTAAATATTATGTAATGTATATTTAAACTTCATTAGTTTAAATAGTACTTCATTAAACAAACATTCATTAGTTTAAAATTAAAAGAATAATCCTCTTTATATGTTTTTTTGATGTTGAAATAATATTTAATTATATCATATGGCGTAACGTTCTTTTTAATTAGAAAAGAAGGACAACTTACATTTAAAGAAATAACAAAAAGGCAACAAACAGTTTGAAATAAAACTATTCTGAATCACCAAAGTATTACTTACATTTCTACTACTAATTTTCTTTGCTTAGTAAATGATGCATTATTTATATTTTCCACAAACAATTAACCAGTTCAATTATTTTTTTGTAATTATTACGGTCTCCCTCGTTAAACATCATTTTGAATTGAATATATATAATCTTTAATGCCTGTGGCAAAGTGTGAAACATTAAAATAAAAAGAAGTCCCACTCACCTCTCTCGAAAGAAAAATAATTTAGATATAGGACAATAAAGAAATGATTTCTTAATACATTACTGCATATCAACAAATATATAAATGGAAAAATGTAATTAAAGTTGAATTTACAATTTTGTTTGATTATTCTTTTAAAATTTCAGAGGCATACAATATAAATACGAATTCAGTGAACTAAGTACGTAAAAAATATTAGAAAGTAAAAAATGTGGTTTGGAATTTAATGCATGCCTTTATTAAATACATATTAATCAAGGAGATTCCTTTAAATATAACAACACTGTATTTACTTTTAATTATTCATTTATAAAATACATCATGAAATGGAAACAATAATAAAATCGAAAAAGAAGTAATTGGTTAAATTTAGAAAGTATATATTTTAATAATAATGAGAAAAAAAATTATTAAGTGAAAGCTTTGTTTGCATGTTACAATGCCTAATTTTTGAATTATTAAAAAAATGATTTACAGCTATTTATTTTTCCTTTTAAAATAATATTACATTGAAGGTATAAGTGAAAAGTTTGTGAAAATGAAAATGCTAGAATTTTCAAAGGCAAAGAGAGATTTAGATAATATCGTGAATTTTTAAGACGCAACTCCCGAGGAATGAAAGATGAAGCAGTTGATAAATCTTTATATTTTATCATTATCTCAGACACACAACAAATAATGCCATTTCAACGTTGTGAAGCTTATATATAATTTACACCTAACTTGAGGATTCCAAAGACGATAGCATTGTAGATGAAATATAATGAACAAATCGATCAATAAGCTGTCACTTGCACCATATGGAATCGAACGAGAGCAGTTGTTGATGGAAATGGTTGCTGTAAGGAACTGCGCTGGAAGATCGAGGTAAGCATAGGTAAGGCAAAGTTAGATGGTTGCTCTTGAAGTCTAAAGTGTTGTTCTAAGGTCATCTTCTTCCCCATAATGTGCTATAACCTCTTTCATACCTACTAAATTCCTTCACCATGTAATGGTGCTTCTCTGAGGTGAAGCAAGGAGTACAACGGCATTTAAGACACCTGCTTTTAAACTCACAAAGTCTACAATTGTATTTTAACTGATCATTTTGACTGCCATTAGCCTGGCATTGTATACAGAAATAAATCCCGTTTCTCTTTTAGATTAGATAATTATCACATTTGTATATGGATGGTTTGGGGTAAGTCCGTCTTGAACAACCTTTATTTAACAAACAAAAACAGTTATTGCTTTTAATGGGATGGTATGAGGTGTGATATCATACAGTAGCAAATGAACTGAATTTAACAAAGTAATATTACTTTTCTTGGTACATTATCTTAGTGACAATAGAATACTGCCAGATCCCATAAGGATAACATTATCTATGAATTGCATTCATACGGTTAATACTCTTTCTTGACTAATAAGATCACTAGATTTAACATCAATGAAAATTGTCTGTGAGATATTTAAGATAACGGATTTAAGATTTTAAAATAGATGGTTAGTTTTGGATACTTCAAACAATCGCAGATCTGGAGCAACAATTGAGGAATGTAAGTCAGAAAGTATCGCATGATAACTTTAAGAATCTTTCTAAATTTTTTGTACCCAAGAGATATGGAAGAATACATCTTTGTGAAGGACGGGTATGGTTATAACCTTCTACTCACTAGTAGTCTGAACTTCCAATATTCAATTCTTCGCTGATGATAAGTCATATAGGCGACTTGAAGTTTCAATCATTTTACTCCCTGTAAATGAGTTTACAAAAATTTAATTTCAAAAGACACAGTCACTTTCTCTACAAAAGGCTTCTCATTTCCCCCCCCCCTAATAAGCGTGTTGTCTGAATCAATTTGCATGTCCTGAGTTTTCTATTTTAATAATATTTTAATTAATAACAGACACCATATTTTGTAAACAGTATTTAGTTAGTTCTTAATGTGGTGGATAAACATATATTCTTATTTCATAGAATCTTGTTAAGGTTTCTAAATTTAAAACTAGTTTTATTGTTTGGATATGATATTTTATTTCAATTTGATATATTTTTGTTATACAGTTAAACATAAAATTGGTAAGAGAGAGTTTAAAATTTAAAGTGTAATGTATCACGATAATATTTTATTATCAAGCTTTACATTTAACTTGATCGAAATTGGAATAATTAAAACAAATAAGCTATCAAAATCTGAAATTTGATAGCTTTATCTAATGATATGTGACACTATTTTACTTAAGCTTATGAGTTTTTACAGTTATGAGTTTTACAGTGAGGTAATTTTGAAATTTGAATAGTGTTGCTAGTGATGAAATTTGAAAAATTAATTTTGTGATTCAAAACATCATACAGTTTAGTTATGAATATTAAAGTATCATACTACTTTAAATTAATGTACACTCATAATTATACTTAAAAATAATTATTAATGAAATTTTAATTATTAATAAACTTAAACTGTAGTAAAATTTTGAATTTTAAAACATTTATGTGTATGAAAATTTATTAAAAAAGTGTAAAATGAAAGAAAGTTTTTATTTTACATTTTTAAAATGGAGTACAAAATAATTATTACTAAAAAATTAAATCTAATAATTCTATTTTACGACAATATGTAGCTTATTAATTAATTAATTAATTTTATTAAAGCTGTTTGCTCTTTATTATTTATGATATAAAGTAAAATAAACAGAATTAACAAAAGCTTTTAGGTGATTCTTTTATTAATTTTTTTTATTAATTCTTTTTAAATTTTTTTTTATTTAATAAATAAATTTTTTTTTATACAAGAGCACTTTTGTAAAGAGAATTTTTTAAGCTACATATTAATAGATTTATCATTAACAATTTGTGATAAAACAAATTAACACACAAAGAATGAAAACATCATTAGAACCCTAATGACTTACGAACAGCTATTAACTGCCAAAATAAACATTGCTGGTATTACTAAACGTGTTGTATAATAAATGAATTCTATTCTTTTTTTTGTTAGAATGCATGCTATAAATGTGATGTATTTCAATTTATTTTATCATTTTTCAAATTAATGTAAAATTTTTACGTACATATTTTCTCGAAAGGAATTATGCTGAATTCAAAATAAATTCATGCTGATAATAACTCATACTAAATTCATATAAATGAAGACTTTCAAATAAATTTTTATCAAAGTTTACTTGCTATAAATGCTATTTTAACATGAAGATGAAACATCTTTAATGAAAACATATTATTTCGTAGCAAATTGAGATACACATTTAAAAAATACTACGATTTCGAATACTATGTTTAAAATATTAAAACATAAAATGTGCAAGTAATTTACGAAATATCTAAAGCGAATAACCACAGTAAATCCAACCTAAATCAGTTTTGGAAAAATACTCGGAATTATTATTTAAATTTCTTTTGCATCAACCCAACAGTTATTTCACACAATAGAATAATAACCCATTTTGGAAAAGCGAATCAGTTAGAAACTTTATCACGAGGAAAATAAAAGAAAAATAAAAACACATTAAGTAAATGCATTTTTCTTAACTTAATCTTTAAGATCAAAGCAAGAATATGTTAAAAACAGCAAACAGAACATCTTTGTTCGCTATTCATAAATGAAAAGAAATACGTTTAGAAAAAGAAAACAATATAATAACGCGAAATTCCTCCTTGTTGGTGAAATGGCAATCTAACAAAAGAAAAAGGAGATAATAAGATAACTAGAATTTTTTTGAAAGAAATGATTTTATTTTCAGCTTTGTAGAGGCTTTATTATTGAAATTATTGTAACTATAAATTCTTTTTGAAATAAATATAAATTCATTTTCCAAAGCTACGTTTATTTCCATCTTTTTTTGGACTCAACCCTATTGGGCTATTGATTATTTTCAGAATTAATATTTATTTATTTAGTGTTATTTGATTAATCAAATAATTCTCATAATAATTTATTATTTATATCAAAGTTATTATTCATATTTTATTTATTTGAAAGCTTTTCTTTTGTTCCTTAACAAGTAACCAAATATAATTTTATAATATGACAAAATATATGAGTAGTTAAACTAATTTTATGAAATTTATAACTTAATAGTTCATCTTTCTTCATTTTAAATTATATTTTTTATTGGTGTAATTACAAATTATACACATATTTCTTGGTTTTAATTCATTTTTCCTTAATTTATTGCATTTATATCTTAGAATCACTAAAAGTATGCAGTCTCAGCAAGTGATTAAGATTGGTATACACATGGACACATTCAGAAGCAAATCTTCATAGTTTTAAAGCACAAGCAACTGACAAAATGATTAGCATTTTTCTATCTAAATTTGCATAAAAGAATAAAGAATGGCAATAAGGATTTGTTAATTCAGATTGTTAATAGTTTTTAATATATTTAAAAGCACTATACTTAGGTACATAATTTTTTTCTTTCAAGAAACAAGTTTCAAAAATATAAAGTTATGTTTCAAACGTACATAATTATGTAATTGAAAAATAATCTTCTCCTTAATTATGATATGAAATATACATTATGAAACGAAATTGTATTTTTATTCAAAAGAATAGAAGTTTATTTTTAACGTGATTATAACTATTTACATCTTATAGAAAAAGTAATTTATATAAACTTCTTTCAAACTAGTTTCAACTTAATTCAATATTTTACAATTTCTTTAGACTGAATTCCTAAATATCAATACATATTTTACTGTTCTAGTAAATAAAATGGCCTCGGTGACCTGGTTGGTTAGGGCGTCATTCTCATAACCGGAAGGTAGTCAGTTTTAATCCCAGCCTAGCCGAAGATCCGTTGTGTTCCCTAATGCAGACAGGGTACATAAAATATGTCGGGTCGCAACGTCCTCCATGTTCCCATTCCAAATTAATACCTATGAGAGTGGTTGGAGCCAGGCTATGGGTCTTCTCTGGCTTCAATCTCTAAATTGGAAGACCCAGATGGGGTGCTGCCATCTATAAGCCAAATTTCATACTTCCACCTTTGAATGAGGGTACTCTATTCAAAAACGGAAGACGCTCTTTCTGACTTCATTAGTCCAGTTTCTGATGGGCGAGCTTGTTTTCGCCGAGTGTCATAAGTAACAACAGAAAATAAAATAAAATATTAATTCAAGAGATAGGTTTATTTTATTAAAATTTCTTATTTAATTAATGCTTTGATATATTTCATGGATAAATAGTTATGAAATCACTAAAATAAATTAGTTCTGATCCTTAAATTCTTCGATTAGTTCTTCTGATCCGTAAACTTTTGATAATAATAATTCCTTTCCTCGAATCATGATGAATATTCTATCTCTCCCAGTTTATGAATACCACTCTGAAACCAAATATTGCTCTGATTCATGTTTCAAGCATTTTTTCCTTTATTTCAATATTCCTTTCAAATAAGTTGTTTAAATAGCGTATTAAGAAAAGTATATTTAGTGTAAAATAAATTAAAAGCTTATATTTAATTCTTCCTAGTCAATTTAAATTATCCTCCGAAACATGTACTCTATCATAAGTTAAAAATTAAAAATACTTCTAACTTTTCATTGAAGAAACTGTATTTGCTTATTTGTACCATATTATTAATTTTAATTTGAAACTGATGAGTTTCAATAAATATATAAATTAAAAGAAAAACTATCTTTAGAAAAGTTGTTTGAAATCTCTGAATTCTATTACCTTAATTTTTATTAATTTGTTTTGCTTTTTGAAAGAATGTTTATGCACTTATATTTACTATCAAGTAAAGAACTCATTATTTCATATATAATATAATGCACAAAAATTTCCTTGGTTTTCAAATAATTTTATAGATATAATTCATGAATTTTGGTTGTTTATAATATATTAGTGTTACTCATTTTTTAAATAAATGAAATAGAAATTCCATTTTTTTAAAAGGTCTCTGATGACAGTTATTAACAGCTGAATGACTTATAAGTAATTCATGTGACTTGTAAGTTACATAAACCTTGATGGGATATTTTCATTAAATTAAGAAGCATAAGTTACCCTTATTGTTTTTAGTTTTCATACTTACATATGTGTAGAAGAGACCAGAATTGTACCTTACGATTAACGGTTTGGAATAGTCTCATAGCAACAAGTGCCTCGTAATTTGGAACGAGGTAGAGTGACGGAGTCACACTTGAGCTGGTACCTTCCTTTCCACATCCACGTCTCACTAGCGGAAAGACTTTGGACGTCATAGGTTAACGTAAGCATACGTCACGAACCCACGAACTCTAGCAACCTAGTAAGAGAGAATGTGGTCACTCTCTTAACTACTGCCAGCGACAAGTGATGCTTCACTTTGTTGTTCCAACAGGAAGCGGCGTGAAGCTATTAAGCCACTGGGCCTCTTTTAATCATCATAGGAACTTGCAATTTATATTAAAATTTTGCATATAAGAATTGCATGTATAATCACATAATTATAAGTATTTATTTTAAAAATTAAGGAAACATTAAATTTATATGAAATAATTTTTTACTAAAAATGTGCAAATAATTTAATATTTTTCCCATAATTTAGCATTATCCATTATCTAGAATAATTTGTAAAAATGAATAAAATGTAAATTTTTTATATGATAAATGCTAAATCGAGTAGGGCTCTTTTAAAAAAAGAATGTATATTAATTGAACATACCTGGTTTTACATATCATTGATTAAAGCGTTGTCGAAAGATGTTGTCAATTGAGTACTTACTATAAGCTAATTGCTACCAGATAGTTAAAAAAATGCTACCAATTTTCGTAAGTAATTTTTGTTGTCATAACTTAATGGATTTTAAAATTATATAACTGTATTTGAAATTTAAATGATATCCTGCTCCACTATGATAAATGATATCCTGCTCGTCCTTTATAAGCAATAGTTTTCACTGATAAAATTTATTTTAAGAACATGGATAATCTCTACAAGTAACTAAACAGCATTAATGGATACCATGAACCCTCATATGCGCCTATCAATAAGACTTGGGTACATCTGATGTTTTCTGAATCTTCAATTGAAGAATGGGAAATTTAGAAAGAATTAAGATGAACTAGAAAGGATGAGTATCTAAAAAGTGTACTAGTAGAAAGAATGAGAAGAATAATTGATTTTTTCTATCAACATTGAAGGTTATAATTAGCATTTGTTAAAGTATACTTTAAACTGATACTAACCATGAAAATTTCTCACAAAACCAAAGAAATTGCCTAAATTTCTCCTCGAAGGAAGCTGTTTTAAGAAAATGCTTCAATTCTGAGAGATAAGTCGGTTTGAGAATTGTCTTTTAGTTGAACCTGCTAAAGAAATATGTTTCAGATATGAAACACTTCAGACATAAATATTAGGGATACCATATTGTTATTTTAAAGACTAGTTGAAAACCAGATAGTTGTTCTTGTTATTTTTTAATATTCTTTATAATCACACCAATTGTGTATAAGCTTAATATTTTTTATAACTGTAGAATATTATAAAACATTACTCAAGTTTTAACTTTAAAAATTATAAATTATTTCCTCTATTCTACATTACTAATTTAATTGATATCTAAGTTATTATAGCAATATATGTGATGTAACGAAAGTTTAAAATTCCCTTCTAAATTATGAAAATGATGTATCATTATTTTTATTTTAGATCTGGTTAATTATATTGTTCGGAGAAATAAATTGTAATTATTTATTATGTATTTTTGTTAACAATCGATTAAAATGTTTAATCAACAATTAGAATTAATAAAATAACAAGAAATTTGGAGATATCAGCCCTTGGTTAAGAAATAACATAAAATTAAGATTTCATTTTATTTTTGAAATTTCTTATATGCATTTAAATTTTTCGAAGTAAATTTTAAATTTTTAAAAAACGTTCATAAATTATTGTTTATATCTCTATTTCCCATTATTTGTTAAAAATGATTTTAATATTCACATTTATTTATATTTTTAAATAATTTTCTTAAATAATTCTCAAAGTTTAGTGTAAAATTGTCCGAGGAAATATTTAGTAATAATGCATTTGGATTGAAATTTAAAGAACATAGAATTTATTCAAACCAGTATCGCTTTTGCTTCTTGCCTTTAAAAATTGGAAAAATTTCACTCCAGATATTTCTCCAGGGTGCAGTAAAAGGGAAGTGATATACAGTTAAAGCGAAATAGGGACAATACTTGAAATATTTGGTCCATTTCTTTTTAGTTTACTATTCTACTTGTGGGTTTCAGATCTCTTGACATATAATATTCACTATATCTTTTTACAGCTGCATTCAAGATCAGGTTTCAATCAGAATTTTTCACGAGATATTGCTTTTAATAATATTGAAAATCTTTCCCGGAAGGAAAATATTAGTTCTCTTTTGTAATAAATATATTGGTTAAAAAAGATTAGCAAACATTTAACTATTATAAAGTCAATTTATGAATAATGATTTATAATAAAATTATTTATTGGTGGTTTCTCAATTTATGTTTTATTGCAATATTGTCGAGCTCTATGTTCCAAATAGAGCAAAAGGCAGTGTACAATATGCTTGCAATACTTTTGCTAATGAGAAATATAATTAGCTTATTTATCTATTGTGTGTGACTAATCATAATATGTATTGCGTATTTACAAAATAAATTTTATTTACTTAAATGGAAAACAATTTTTTTTGTCATATATCAATTTTTTTTGTCAATATTATATACACTTTTCAATCAAATGAAGAAAGTAAGAAAAAAGAAAGCTAAATTAATGAATAAATGAAGTACACAGGACATATGTTATGAAATATAACACACACACACACACACACACACACACACACACACACACACACACA
>JAPDSC010137003.1:0-15418 GCA_026290005.1 Latrodectus geometricus
TAAATAAATTAAACTATTATAATAATGATTATTTCCTTATTTTATTAGCAATTTTTTACCAAACGCTTACTTTTTATCAACTATATTCTAGTGAAATTCTCAAAGTTGTCAAATTTTCTAATTATATTTAGTATAGAAACCTTATTTATTAATTTATTTGAATTCCATATTGTATGAAGTAGTTTTCAAAAAACGATAAAGTGATCAAAAAGTTAAAAAAATGACCTTAATCAAAACAACTATATAAATAAAATCCTTATTCTAATCTATGCTGAATGGAACAACTCGTACCGAATGGAATACAATTAGCATCTAATGTAGTAGATCTCTGATTAACTTGAAATATAAGACTTATTTAATTAGAAATTTCGCGAGATTAGAGTGTTTATAATTAATTAAATATGTAATCAAAACTAATTTAAAGTCCCTACAAAGTTATTTATACGTTGTAAAATTCTACTGGCTTCAAGAATAATGGGATTTGGTTATTTTCCTTCTTTGAATATTATCATTTATGCGTAAATATTAAGAATAAAAAAATATACGCTATCGGATCTACATATTTTCATATAATTTTCAATGAAATTGTTTTAAAAACAATCAAAGATGTTTACAATTTTTTTTAAAATAATTAATATTTACAAATTTTTAAAAATTAACATTGATTACTGAAATAAACAAGTTTTTGATTTTGTTAATACACCACCAATCGGAAATGAACTGTTTTATATATAAAAACTTACTTAAATATTTTACAACTTAATTATTTTAGCACTTCTTTCAATTTTTTTCTTATCTGATTTATACATGAAGCTTCATTTTGTGATGCAAAAAACCATTTACAACAGAACTGTATAAATAGTAGTAACATTAAAAATGTAAGTTAGTGATTCAAATCGCAATTCTCATTCAAAAGACTAGAACTTATATTATGTAAAAAGCTATGTCCATTGAAAACTGGTGGGCTTTTCGCCATTTCACTATAAACTTTGAACTAATACAGTGCTTCTAGAATTTTTTTTATTTTTTTTTTATACTTTAAGTCTTAAAATGTGTCTAAGTTGTTTATGAACGTAAGAAACCAATAATTTATTTAAAAGGTGGTGAACTATCTTGAAGAAACTTAAAAAATGGTAGTCTGCAGGAAAATCGGTATAAAATAGTTTTACGAAGTGGCAAATATCCGGAAAGTTGGAAACGTCCATTTCCTTCAAAGCCAAACTAGATTTCACATCAATTTACGAAAAGGGTAAAGGTGTTGGATTCTTTCTGCTAAAATTTGGATCTAGTAATTTCTCTTGAAGGGCATTTTATTTATAGAAAGATATTCTCTTTTGTTTTACAGTTTGAAAACATTCATTATTTTGTTTCAAAAATTGGTGATGTTTCTTAAATCATTCACGATACAAAATATTATAAATAAAATTGAAATTAGGCTTAAAAAAAGCAATTTTTACATCCATTTATTAATAATGAAGCAATCTTCACATATAAATTAAATTTAACACGATAATTTACTTGATCATTTGTCACATATGTATAAATGTATCATATACAAATTATCATTGGTTTATACTAAGGACTATATTTCAGAGTAAAATTTAAATAAGAATTTTTATTAGAATATATTTTCACAGTTATTCAATTGTCAGCACTATTTTTGAACATTGAAAATTTAATTTCATTCAGTTATGTATATCTGATTGCTATTTCTTTGCTAAATGCTAAGAAAGCTAACAAGTTTAAAACTAAATATATTATCATATAAATCATAAATCGTAGAAAAATATTACTGATAGTTTAGCCAGGAATTTTTATTAACATGTTACAAATTTAGTTATTGATTTTTCGTTGACTGCCTTTAATCTTAAACACTTAAGCCAGTAAAGCTTATTACCGGCTTAAGTGTGTGATATGTTGGTTATACTTTTATTATTATAAATTCAAAAAAATGATGGTAATGCAAAAAAGTTATGCGTGAAATTTAATGAAACTTATGCACATTATACAACGCATAGGAAGGTAGATAATAGCATAAAATGATAATCAACAGACAATTATGGTATTATGAAAAGTAGCATTTGTATACAATTAAGAATTGGAAGGGGTAAATTTGGTATAGAAAAAGTACTTTTAATCTGGAGTACGATCATCCCCGAGAATCAATACAGCACATGCAGGATGTGTGATTTCTCAATTATGTGGTTATTAATTGGTAGGAAACGCGAGACATTGCACCAATGTGTTTCCAAAGCAGTTGAAAGCGTGGTTATGGTACTATGAGAAGGATTTAGAGCTGCTACACGTTTACCTACAGTTTCACAAACATGCTCGATTGGGTTAAAGTAAGGTGATCATGCTGTTCACTGCATACATTCCGGCATAAGGACGTACTTAAGCAAATTGGATCAACTCTGTAGGTGTGACCATTAACATTACTACGGAAAAAGATATGGAGATCTGTGAGTCTATCTAAATAGAAACTGCCTCAAACACAGACACTGGATCATCCGTATGCATTTCTTTCACTGATGTTTGATGGATGAAAAAAATTGCAGGTTCTCCCCAAATAAAATTCAAATACAAACACTTTGGAGTCTAAGCAAGGACTCATCAGAAAAGAGAAAAGTCTCCATTAATCACGTGTTCAGAGGATATGTTGATGTGTCAATTACAAACGTCCCCGCCTATGACGAGACGTTAACGGGGTGCAGTTGACTGGTCGTCGCGTTTGGAAACCTTTGACAGCTGATCTGGATACCAACCTTCCGGAGCTTACAGCGAGGGAGCATTTGAACTCAACAGGAGTTACAGTTCTATTCCGCATGCACATAATGAGAAATTTAGTCATCAGCACGCGTAGTAGAGTGTGGCCATCCTTAGCTGAACCTCCTGACTGCCGAGTCCTTAATTAGAAATTGTTCCCAAAATCTATGATTCACCGACGGACTTACATCTAGCCACTTCAATATAACCCTGACCTGCCACTAGTCTATCAGTAACCTTCCATCGAAAGTTTTTGATCCAATGATGCCTGGTAGTTATTGTTAGAATATCGCTATACCAGATTTACAATCTCAGACAAGCAGCGACAATCATCAACTTGCTCTGAGGCATTCATTTTTATATTCCTCTCAAATCATGTATTTTGACAACAGCAGTGCTATTTTGCATATTGTCAGCTGCTGTTACTTACCATCATATTAAAATTTCCTTAAGATTGGCTTATTTTTAGGAGAGTTATAGCTATTTTTGTAATTTTTTCTTATTTTTCGGTAACCAGTGCAAATCTAGATAATTTTACATTTGCCCAATACGTTTTCTCTAGCTACTATGATTATAAATCTCAATCTCTAATATTTTAGTGCCTTAAAAAGTAATTTTCTTTAAATATATTTTTATTTTAAGAGACAAGTTCAGGTGCTTAAATAAAAATAAATTATATATTATAATAATGCAATATTGTAGACATGGGAACATTAAAATATTATATATGCTACTATATACTCTATTCTATATTATATATGTAATATGTTTATTTGGAGCTATATAAATGAATTTTCCTATTAAGTAAACATTTTAATAACATCTAATGAAATATACTGATGATTGAAATGTTTATTTTAAAAGTTTAATTTTATACCATGTAAATATATATAATATTAGTAAAACTGCTTTTAATTCAATATTAAATTTTCTTTTCACATAAGAAAACTTTTTGAACACACTTTTATATAATTAAGACAAAATTAAAAGTGAATTGTTTTTATTGAACTTACAGTTGAATTAAAAATTAAAGATAAATAACATTTCCTATTTTACATAAGTATATAAAGAGAGAAATATTTTTCAAAATTTATTATTCTTTAGGGTTAACGAATTCAGCCGCTTATGTTCATATATTATTAATTATGTACTTTGTAATAAAAAAAGTTTTTTTAAAAGATGGAATTTGGAACAAGATGGGATGTGGAATTTTTGTTTAAAATGTCCTTCTAAGTCAGTTTTAATCATAATTTATTTTCATTTTTAACTAAAGTGTTCAAAATTGAAATAATCGGTAAAATTGAAAAAATAAGAGCTGTCCAATTCCAAACCACCCCAGGCACCTTATATTCGTACACTGTATATTTTCTCTCTTTTGAAATTATTTTCAATTACATATATTTTACTTGGAAATAAATTAAAAGTCAATACTTTCAAATATAAAAACTACAGCTGCAATCGAGACAATTAAGCCATTGATTCGAAAGGAAACTTGAAGAAAACTTAATATTGATTAAAAATCTTTGATTCTATTGCTTACTAGGAGGAACAAACAAAATTTCATAACTTCAAGTTTAAGCATTTGCTTTCTCTACAGATATTTTATCAAAGTTGCATCCCAGATTTTTCAAATTAGATCGTTTTGTTTTGGACACTTTGCATAATGCAAATAAAAAACATATTTTGCAATGGGCTTATTTTGAATTAATATTCAATATTTTCGAATAATTATTGATATGATGCCGTTGTATTTTGACCACTTCATGATGAGCAAAAGAAAGATAAGCCTTATTTTTCTACGTATCGAATCATTGTCCGACAATTTCAATGGATGATATTTCTGATACTGACTTCGAAAGACAGTTTTTTCATGAATGTTTTTCAGTAATACATTCCTTCTAAAATACTGGAAAATTTAATGTTATTTTAAATTGCATTTACTGAAAACCCTCCTCTTAGTTATTCAGGACTGAAATGTTCATTTCAAAATGCATTCCAAAAATCTCAATTAAAAATATTTATCTATAAAATATTTATATTTCATAATATTCATTGTGATAAGGAAAAAAATATAAATGCAAAAAGTATTTATAAAAAGTAAAAGGAATGTTTTCTATTTGTAAGCCATTTTTCAACAGTTCATTTTCACTATTTTTAAAACAAGAAATATGTTTATTGTATCAAAACCTTTATTCCTCTTATATTTAATATATTTTTTTAAAATGATATCTGGGAAACTTCCATTGTTTTGTATTTTAGAGTACATATGATAATATATTAAAGCTGAATTTAAATTCCCTAAAGTTATTCAAATCAAGCACATATTTCCCTAATTAATATATTTTTCCCTTTGTAAATGTTTTATTATCGTATATTTATTTTCTGAGATGCATTTTAAGCTAAAGTTGCTGATACTAAAATAAGAAAAAAAATGATATTAGCTTGTCAAATGAATTATAAAACTCACTATTCAAATAACTATAATGAAATAAATAGATATTTAAATAACAATATAATTAATGTTAACTGAGTTTTGTTTGTAAAAATGTAATGAATTTATTTTTCCACTATTATCTCGTGTGAAAAACTAATTTATAATATAAATAAAGTAAATAAATATTCTCTTCAGTATTTTATTAACCTAAAAATTAATTGAAAAGCAAATATTAAAATGACATAATAGATACACGTTTTTGTTTACCTTCAAATATACGATAACATCTTAAATAATTTAATGAAACTATAAACAAAATGTTTGGATCTCATATGGGCGCTAAATCTTCCACTTAGCGATATATTTTCTCATCGAAAAGAAAACATAGTTGCTCATCCAATAAGGGTAAAACAAACGACTTCATGTACATACAGAAACACCTGGAGGATTCTTTTAAACATTTCTTTTCTTTAATGGCATCAGTGCGTATTGATATTGTGGCTTACAGGAAAAAGGGAACGTTTAAATATTTACACAACGAAAATCGGAGTTTATTAAGTTGGGAGAAAATTGCTTTTAATTTTTTCTTCTTATTTTCTCAATAAAATGAATTAGTAGTTAACTCTAATATACATTACCACGGTTAAAATTGTTATATGATTACATATGTTAAAATATGGACTTTAGCTTATACAAGCTACAAACAATTGTTAAAATCAATTATCGAGCCCAATAGTTCTTGAAAAATTGAATACATCATATTAAATTTCTCAATTAATTATTACGATTTTCATTATTTTATGATATATAAGATTTTTTACAGGAAAAATGAATAAAAGTAGAGTTATATATTATTTGTTTTTTTAGAATACATATATGTATAAAAAAATGAATAAATTATTAAATATTAATTTGTCTTTAAAATTATTTGATATTTTTATATTTTTCATTGAATGAAAACTTTAAGTAAAGTTCTAAGTATAGCATGAAAATTTGTAATAATGTTTACAATAATAGAAAAATAAATTTTTAAAATCTTTTTAGCAAATAATAAATAAATATATTTTAAAAAGAAATATCATCTGTTAAAATTAATTTATGAGTTTAATGACGTTATGAGTACTGATATGACTACTGCAGTAACTGTTTGTGTCACTGACAGAAAAATCAACAACCCTCTATTCATTAAAAAATTTAGAAACTTATATTTAACTTTAATAAGAAATATATTATCTGTGTATAATAAAATGAGAATAAGGAAAGTTGCTATATCAGTTATCAAAACAAATGAATTCAGAAATAATTAAACTGTATTCTCCCAAAAAGTGCTATTTATCAACAGAAATATACTTGTATTATCCACTACAAGTTAGAAAACTAAAATCAATTAGAAAAATAATCAAAATTGAAATTAGAAGGTCATTTTTGTTAGTACAAAATGAAATTCTGAAAATTCTCTTTACTTTTACTATGAAAATCGTTCTGTTCTAGACTTGCTTTTAAATAATGAGAAATAAGAAACGAAAACCTTATAGAAGATTCCTGAGAGTAAATCAAAGTGTTTGTATTAGGTAATACTTAAGGTATTACAACAGAACTAGGTGGTTTTGGGAAGTAAGTCTCATGTATATTTTAATCAGTCTCTAGACATCCTTCCTTGATTAATAAAAAAGAAAAGTGATTTGCTTGCCATCAAGGAAGCCACAAATTTACCAAGTTTAATATTTTAGCTAAGCAATATTAGTTACAGAAGTATCTAACTACTATGAAATTCCTTGAAGGATATAATAAAAATACTTCTTTTACTATAGCCTTCAAAGAATTTTATTAGATAGATACTTCTAGAATTAATGTTGCTCAAATGTATTTTTATTGTAGCCAATGAGTTCATAGCTATTGGTAGTTTGTCATTTCAATTGTATTTAAAGATTGAGTAATTTTTACACTTTACAAAAGGATTTTGTTTCTTGGTGATCTGACTATTCTATACTAATAAGTGAATATTTTAAAATTGTAACGTATATTATTTTTCTGAGCATAAAACATTCTAAAAAAACCTAATGCTTGCATATCCATTGCATTTGTCTATCCATTGCAGATCCATTGCATTTGTGTACAACATCAAATGTTTGCGAATCCATCCTAAGTTCCATAATGACTAATAAAACTGTCAAAAATTGGATATGTGGAGCATATTTACTACAGAAAGCAAACGTGTTTTAAGTGACGTAATTAAATTTTTAAAAGATATTTATATGTAAATTTTTTTTTACATGAATTGCTCCAGATAACATTGCACAAAAGGTTCAAACATAAAGAATAGCATTCTTCCTGAAGTGATTTTAAGAAAACATGTCCAGTTTGACATCAGATTGGTCGTGCGTCTTTATTGTTCTGTTATGATTTTCTTTATAGTAAAGAGAATGGGATGATTCAGATATTAATTTTTCTTCTGTGCAAACGCTTTATTCACACATATATCAGCCATAATGACTATAATTTCTGAAAATTTAAGCTTTTACATAGGCTTAAACCTTTATAATTTTTATAGTGCAGAATATAAGTGCATAAACTTTCAAGACTAATAGCACAGGCTTCCATTTCAATTAACTCACTGCTTGGCTGAAACATATACCTCTTCATTATGAACCCTGAATGTTTACAGAATATTCATACACTAAGTTTATGGTAATTCAGTGGTTAGCGTAACTGACTACGGATGGGGAGGACCTGGGTTCGAATCCCGGCTTGGGTATGAATGTACTTTCTCTTCCTATGCGTTTCTTGACCTTTCTTCAGATGATGGATAAATGTGTCTCGCCCTATAAATGTATTTGTGGTGATGTGACGTGTGAAGTGCTACTCGCCTATGTTACTTGGTTCACAGGTGCCCACCAGAAACGGTAAATGAGTAGCAGTTTCCGGCCTTGTAGTGGCGTGAAAGGGCCAATCACCCAAGTGCCCACCATTGGGGGAAAAAATATGGTAATTCAACCGTTATTGCTATTCTCAACTTGTAACTGTTGAAATGGCAACTTTTTTTTCACTGAAAAAGCTGCCAAGTTGTCAAACATTTTGCCAAATATCGCCAAGTTATCTTAGGTGCACATATTTTTATTTTTCAAATCTGAAATCGGGTATTTTTACGGAATAAACTCTGCTCAGAGAACCATTTGATAAATTAAATTATAATAATACAACAAATCAATCAATTAAACAAAAATATAAGACATTCAAATAAATATTTACATTTTTCGTAACAGTGCTTTAATGTTGCATCGAGAATTCCAACACAGTAACTGTATGATGGAATTGTTAATTAGTACAATAATTACTATGCAACATACGATTGCTTTTTATTTAACATATATTTTATGATATATTTGTTTATTAAACTTATAATATGGTCGATCCTTGATTACAATTACAATAGACAAAAATTCAAATTGCTTGTAAGCCAAAATTTAATTTCAAAACTGGATAGTTTCGAAATGTAAAATTAAATAGATTATTAAATTTTAAATAAATTTTATTTTTGTTTTTTCCTTTTTGGGCTATAATTATATCCAATAAAAAAATTGAATTTCCATCATAAATAAAAATCTTTGATTTGTAGCTTGAATATCATCATAATAATAAGTTAATTATTATAAAAATTATAGTAAAATGTTTTGAAATAAAAATACAAATTTCACTAATTTTTCATATTATTGGTGTACGAACATTGAAGACGTTTTAAAAATATGACTGAAAAAATATGAAAAGTGTAAGTGAGAATTTTCCTTATAAAAATATTAATGCTAAAAATTTAATATATTAAATTTATTGAAACGCCAACTATGTGTTTAAATACCATGTTTTTCAGATTTTAAAATCTGTGCAATAGAATTTTATTTTCTATTTTTTTTAAAAATAAAAAGCGACACGTAATATCGAAATATATTCATGAATAAATTCTTGAAATAAAGTATAATAAACCCATTTATGTACTTTTTAATTTATGAAATAGAATTCATATCTTTTTATTTTCAATTTCTTATCAAAATTACAAAAACAAACATTTTTAATGGCATAAATTAAATTTCAAATTAATAAATTTTGAATAAGAAAATCTTTAAATTCAAAAACACATTTAAGTTTAGTTTTGCACTGGCAAATCATAAACATCAAATAAAAATAAGATTTTCGGAAAAGAATAAAAAGAGCTATTTATATAGACGCACATTTAAAATATATTCTTTGATACTTTAATTTCAACTTCAGCTTATTGAAACAGATAAAACAAATTACTTAGTGTAAAATATTAATGATCTCAAGTTTATAATAAATACAGAACCAATCATTCAATTTTCTGCAGCACAAAGTAATAACTATGTAATTACAGTTCATCTCGGTTGAAAAACCTTTAAGTACGAATAAAATACAGACCATTCACCGTTCAGTCATGGTATAAAAATAGACACGTTCATTAAATTTTCTTTTTTCTTTGTAGAAAAGATAAAAATAAGCTTTTATTTTTTTTTCCAAAAGAGTGAAGGTAAAATATTAAAAAAAATCGTAAGGGATACGCCCCAATAATTTTTATTACGCACTGAAACATTTCCTTCAGGTTTGGCATCTTTTTTTTTCAATATTTTGTTTACAAAGAGGATTACTTTTAAAGGAGCTTTGATATTAGCTTAGTAAAAATGGTGGAGGGACAACTTGTGTCCCCAATTATTAACAAAGGAGGTAATGCTAAAATCAATAAACCAGCTTTCATTTTTAATATTTGGAGAATTGCTTGACATTAAATTTTTATCTTCGTGTTCGTCATACACATGAATGGAAGTGGTATTAGTGTGTTTCCTAGAAATAACATGCTGTAAAAGTAATTGGCTAAGATTATTGTCGGGATAAATGTTATTATTAGATGTACAAAAACTCTTGGAATGTGTCATTATACTTCTTTAAGTAATTTTTGTCAATCTAATTTGATGAACCCACTCTGAAACTATCACTAACAAAAATTATTTAATATAATTAATTCAGATTAACTGTGCATATAATATTAACATATTATTTGAAAAATATTCACTGTTAGCTCAATGTGTATATCTTAAATCTTAATTAAGGATTATTTTTAGGGACTGTTGCCATATTTCTAGAAGAAAGAAAAAACGGTAAATCTTTTATTCTACCTTTTTTTTTAATTTTAAGTTTAAATGTTAAAGTTTAAGTTTAAATGATACTTTGTCACAATGATAATCTATCAATAGTTAGCATAGAAATTAAGAATTTTAATAAAAATATCAAGAGAGATCCTGACATTACTTACAAGAAAACAAAATTGATAAAATTTGGCAAAACAATCAACAACATTAGTCAACATCTTATGCTTGTCAATAAAAGTACTCCAGATAAGTAAATACCTATAGTATTTCGAAAACATGGTAAATCTATTTAAAATGAGCTTAAATGTTCTTCTGTGTTGAACCTAATAACATTTGCATAACAAAATAACGTAAATAAAAATTTTTCTAAAGATAAAGTATTCTATCGAAATATGCACCACTGACATAGGAATCAAGTATAAAATTAAATACCTGAGAATTTAATATTATTACAAATGATTTATTACATCAGAATGTTCAAATGTTCATAAAAAAAAACCCACTTTCCAAATTCTCTCACTTAATATGTTGTTAAATTGTAACCAATCAATATCTGTCAACTAGATTTAAACTATACTTACATAAAGTCAACAACAATTGGCAAGCTGGTATTTCAGTACATTTCATTTAGAATTGCTTATAATTAGGATGATGTATATGTTATCCATGAAACTCAGTTTTTCGATTAGATCGATTACTCATTACTAAATCAATGCTGTCGAGTTCAAATGAATATTCATATTTCTTTTCTGTGACATCTACATAATTTTAGTGCGTGTCTTTTTGAATATAAATTAAAGTGCAATGTCATATTGAAATACTTTCAAAAATCAAACTTAAGTTGTTATTTAATATCATTTTTGTTTCTAAAATAAAAGTCATAATGAAATACTGGTTAAGCATTGATGAGAGTAACTAGTAAAAAATACTTTGCATTCAAAGGAGTTTTTAATGGAGAATTTGATTCCATTGAATAATGGTTAATTATTGAACATCATAAAAGAAATAATTATATTAAAATAAAAAATATGAGTACAATCTCTAAATGACAGTGGCTGAATAATTTGTAGTTGCATTATCATTTTTCGCAGATGAGGAGAAATTCTACCAGCACTTATTGCTTAAAGTGGATATCGAACGATGCTTTCAAAAATTGTAATTATATCTATGATTTTTTTTTTTTCAGAAAGACGAAACTTAGATCACTGATCTACTCAATAGATGAAAAAAAAGAATTAAATATACTTTGAACTTCAAAGAACACATTTCTTTTCTTCAATGAATTAATTAACTTTTACGATTTATTGTGTTTTACTTAAGAGAATTCAAAATAGACCTTCTATGGATATTTAATTTTAATGAATTTAATTATTTTTATACTCCACCTGTGTTATTCTATTCTACAAGTTATCTTTTTTAATTATTTGAAACAAATGATTTAATTTTTTCTGGTATTAATTAGCATTAATTTGATATTAGTTTATCCAATCATATTAGTGTTACCACCTGCCAAAAGCTAGAATAACCACCTTTCAACGAACGGCCTGCTGTGAGACGAGTCGATTATGCTCCTGAAATTGTTCACAGAGATGTCGAGCCATTCCGACTCCAGTGCCACGGCCAGCTGATCTAGATTAAGTGATTGGTGATTAAGTGATTGCGTGAGGATTCATGCCACGAATAACCCGATCGAAATGGTTCTGAAGGATTTAAGTAAGAAGAATTTGTAGGTCAGTGGAGAAAAGTGAACTCAACTTGGTGGTCTTCGAACCATGCACATACAACCAGCTGTATGACACCTGGCATTGTCTTGGGGGTAAAGGCCACCATCCTTAGGAAAAAAGTGCATATATATAGTCCTTTAGAATAGATGCGTTCATATATTAATCCATCTATCTTCCATATTGGTGAATGAATACAGTAAATGCCAGGAAATAATTCTCCAAACCATAAGGTTCCCCCCTCCATCATGGACCATTCCAACAATGGTTGCAGGGTGTTTGCTCTTTCAAAGGTTTCATATCGTATACACCAACATTCATTTGTGCGATGGAAATTGCTTTAGCAATTTAATATTTTGTTGTACATTGGTTTTGTATATAAATACATACATTCAACAATGTACATTTTATTGAAAGTAAACAAGCAGAAAATTATGCTTATTTCTTCTTATATTATAGTTTTCAATATTAGAAATGATTAAAGTTATTGCTTGAAGTCAAAAATTAGTGTACGTAAAATTCACATTAATTGAACAAGATATTTATTGAAAATCAAATTTGAACATTACTTATTTTATAAAAGTTCGTGCTATTTCTCAAATAAGTGGAAATCGTTAATATATTTTATTTGAAGAAATTCAAGATTTAACTGCATCAAAATCAAGACCTACTACTTTGACTTTTTTCTTAATATTGCTAAGTAAGTGAACATAGGATTGATGACTAAAGGATAGCTATAAACACAACTTAAATCTTAATAGCTTTCAGTCACTAACACCCCAGGAAAAATTCACTATTTTTTTTAACTTAATGGATAAAACCCTCACTTCAAGTAGTTTGAGTCAAAAGCTTGTATTTTACTCAAGAAATATCTATTGAACATTGTGAAGCATCAATCAATTGTGAGAATATGCATTGTATTATATTTAATTATGATAGCTACAAATTTCAGGTTCTTCCTCTTTTAGAAAACGCCACTTTTAGAACACCTTAGTGCTCAGTCAAACGACATTATTCGCTAAAAACAGTATCATTAGAATTTTTTAGTAATCTTGCTTCTGTTTTCATGAACAAGTAATTGAACAAGAATTTTTTCTTCGGGTTCTTTTCATATGATACTTGTACATTTACTACCTAATTTCTAATTTTTGACCTGATACGATGTAACCGATTATAATTTAAAGAAAACATTTTAAAGGAAATAAAAAATAATTTAAATGCAATTCAGTATTTCTTATTGGGCTAAATATCATAAACAAAATTTCAATAATTTCTATCGATAAAAACCCATTTTTTTTTGGTTAAATTGCTGCTGGTGATTTGCATTGCACATTCATTTCATTAAGTTACAGTATTTATTTACAAATATAGGTTTGAATGTTTTCTTACATTAACATATTCATGAGATTATATTAATTTTTAGTAATAACATAGTTGAAAAAGAAATTACTTAACTTTATCGACTACAAATTTTGTCTTTGAAATATATACTTATAAAAAGAATTTTGCTGTAATAGTTAAGGTCATAATAGAAATTTTTTATGATATTTACGCTGAAAATTTATTAAGAAGTCAACAGCTTTGGGCAGTTTTGTCTTAACATGAAAATCAACTCAACATTTAATTATCTAATCTTCCTTATACTTGACAAGAATTTTCAGAATTTTAAATTAGGTGTTTTTATAAGTTATAATGAAAGTAAAATTTTGACAGTTCACCTTAGTAAGCTTTTTTCAATATAAAATACTTAAGTTTTTTGTAAGTGACATCAGTTTTATCAAATATTAAAATTCTAACGTTGCACTGATATTTTTTCTATATTTTTTCCTAAAAAATGCTTACTATCATAAAACCCCCTACAGTAATAAATCAAAAGATGAGTATTTTAAAAGTATAATTTTAAATTTTTCCTCAACTTTTCATGGAATAAATTAGAAAGAATTTTATGCATGTTACTTTTAGCAGTTGATAATAATTTTATTTCTGAAATAAAGTCTTGAAAAGATACATCTCTAAATAATATATTACGTTTTTACTATTCTCCCCGCTAGATAAGATAAAAAAACAAGAAAGCAATGATTTATGATGGAAGAAACGAATCATTACTTTTGCGTTCAACCTGTTTACTGAATATATTTCTGAATTTCTAGGGAAAAAAAGTTCTCTAAAGTAGATTTGGTTAAAAAACACACCTGTTCTTGAATGTAAAAATGTAGTATTTTACTGCTTTCCACCGATTTAAGAAATGAGAAAAATGTAATGCACCAGAAGTTTTTATCCAGACCCATTTTTTGATAATATTTGCATTAGAATATAGCTAAGGCGGATCATAAGACATTTGTCAATATATGTTTTGCTTTTAGATGTAGCGTATATGATACTTAGAAAACGCTTGCAATATGCAACAGTTTTACAGCAAGGATTTATTGGATATTGCGTTGAAATTTATTTCGCATGAATTTCGCCATGCAAAACTAACTTCTTTTGTGTATTTTCAGTATAATATTTTTCTAAATTTATAAATAACCTTTAAATTCGTTGATAAATAATTGTATTTAATCTCTATAAATTTAATTACTCTTTAAATAAATCATCAAGGCAAGTTAAATTAGGTATGCCACCTTAATATTATTCTTGGAAAAATGTATTTTCTTTATGTTTTCAATGTTTTATCTTTAATTTAACTAACAATTATTTCATCATTTTCTCTGTTCTGAATTTTAAAGTATATTATGAATTAACTGAAATTATTTTGTTATTATATGACGAAGTTTTAAATACAACGTAATAAAAGATCTACATAACTATGTGAAATATACTACATTAATTGTTTATGCTGGTCATTAAATTTTTTATCATATTTCTTTCATCTTTATAGTTTTTAATCGTATAACTAATTTTTTCTTACCTTTATTAATTGTTAACCATTTTATCTTTTATATTTGTTTCAAATTTTCAATATAATTTTTTTTTATTTTTCATATTCAGTAATTCAATATAAATAATTATGCTGACTGATTCATCTTTTTGTAAGACAATAACAATTTTTGTTTCAAATTAAATGCAACGGAAATGTGTTTGATGCATAAAAAATATCAGAAACAATTCTGTTAGTAGAAATCTAGCATTTTTGTAACAATTAGAAAATATGTAATGCTAATAAATGATTAAAGGTTTGCTTCTATTTTTAATGTTTAAAATTTTATAAAATGTAAAAGTAAAAATCATGATAGAAATTACCCGAAACTTATAAATTTATAAATAAACTTCCATTTATTCTATCTCCTAGTTCTGCAAAAATATTTCAGAATAGAAGATAATCAAGCATTGTATAGTAAAATTAC
>JAPDSC010137009.1:1979-13311 GCA_026290005.1 Latrodectus geometricus
ATATATATATATATATATATATATATATATATATATATATATATATAAATATATATATTCAGAAGAGTGCCTAAATATTATTTTTTCCCTCTAAAAACTTAAAATTAAAAACTTAAACTTTTGAAGTTTAAATTAATTTTCTTATTCCCAGTTCAAATTACTTTTTGAATTACATAAATTTATTGGCACCCAAAAAAATTTTAATTTGCATATATTTATATGCTGTAAATTCTTGGCAAGTAAAAAAAAAATAAATAAAAGTCAATTTTCAATTGATGGCCTATAAAATTTATTAAGATATTGTTGGCAATCAAACTATTAAGTATCAAAATTAAAAATCAGAGAAAATTAAGATGAACGTAGAAAAATATTTTTAATGTAATATAAAAATGTTTATATCTTTAATTGATGTTGTTTACGTAACAGCAGAATAGGTATATTGCCATATCATACATAGAATAACTTCTAGATTTTAATTTTACATTTTATGCAATCGCAAATGAATAATTTCATTAAAAATTATTTTATAATTTCAATTAGGTAAATTTATTTCTATTTGTAAAGTCGAATGAATTTTTATTATAAAAAATTCAATTTACAAGACTAAAAATTAATAATGAAATATATTCTCATTAAACGATAATTAAAAATCTTTTATTATAATTAAAAATCACAACAATCCTTCATAGGTAATAATTTAAAGATAATCGCAAATATTTAGCTAGATATTTAAAAATACACAGTTTTAAAACACTTGCTTTCAAAAATAATATTTTGATATTGCTAAATTCAAAATGCAAATACTGAAAGCAACAATTTCCAGCTGCTTTTTGAAACACTGGGAAAAAATAAAATTGAAACATTATATATTCAGAAATAAATTCGGTAACAGAGACACTCCCAGAACATACCCATTACAAATTAAAAATCCACATTCATCAAGCGACATTCAAATCAAACATAACTTCTTAATTTAAAACAATAGCAGCAGTTGATTTGTAAATTATGCAGAATATAGATGTGAATTAATGGACAAAAAAATAAACAAAAATATTCTTTAAAGAGATAAAATGCAAAGTGCACGCGTTTAATATGGAAAAGAGAGTCTGGCGGCGTTGGGAATAATTAAATGCATCGGTAATGACATGATAGAAAAAAAATAACAAAATAAAATAACAAATGCTCCAATGCATTTCCGTATGAAGGAAATGAAAGCGGGAAGATAGACATCCTCTTTATTAAGTTGCATAATTACATTGTAATTAAAATCGCTATGGGAAGGACTCATACATGTCCGAAATAGTTGAGCCACAAAAAAAGAGAGATAATTATCACTAATTTGTTGTACTTAGTAAGCATTAACTAATTACTCTTAAAATTAACACACTCATTTGCGTTTTCTTATTAAAATAAGTCAGTTATAATTGGAAGACATTAGCAGTTAAAAAAAAAAATCAAAAAAACAAACCGGCTTTTAAGTAAACTTGCATGAATTTGCATTTTTCATATTTTTATAGCAAAAAGACAATTAGCTTTTTGGTGAAAGTCTGTTTAATCTATCGGAAAGCCTTTATGAATATAAAAGTCTTTCATAATTAATGTTTGCGTTAAATGCAGAAATAATCTCTACATTTATTATATTTATAACAAGTAATTCGCGAGCTGTACAATCACCTGAAAGAAAGCAAATTAATGATGCAATTCATAAATAATTATGAGGATGTATACATAATAAAAAGTGCTCCAGTTCAAAATTAAAAATGTCCGCCTTTTGTTTATATTAAATTACTAATTACTGTAAGTAGACATCATTCAATTCTTATATAATTTGAATTCTAAATACATCTTTTTAAATACTGTAGTAAACATTACCATAATTACTACAGTATATAAAAAGGCCTCAGCATGAAAAGGATTATTTTATTCTGTTAAATAGTATATTTCCCGCCCACCCTGTCTAGTGGTCAGGATGGAGAGGACCTGGGTTCAAATCCCACTTCGTGTATGGATGTACTTGCTTCCTCTTTTCTTTGTCCTTTCAATTGTGTGAATGGTTTCCTACACTATAAACGGGTACACATGGCAGGTGTGTACTGAGGTACTTATGGCATGAGGTACTTAAAATTTTCTTTACTCTAAATTGATCACATCTTAAAATCTAATTAGCGATAAGTAAATGCAAATTCGTGATATTATAAATCTACACTTTCAACCATTAACTAAATTAGCTAAGGTCAAGATGTTTATACAGCTTATATGAAAATTAGGGAATGTAAAAAAATATTATTACGAATATTAATTTAACAAGAAATTAATTTAACAAGACATTTATAAAAATGTTATGCTTACATCATATCATGATCACGTCAATAGCTTTTGGAGAATGTACTAGAAACATAACATATTAAAGAAAATAATAATTCCAAACCATGCTGCGATAAAATAAGCAAATAACAAAATTTTGATACATACACTTATGATATTTTATTGTAAATTATAATTTATTTTTTCCTACATATGCTGATATTCATTCTTACAGTGAGCAATAATCCTTTTATTAAAATGTAAATAAAAACATTCTATATATTCCAAAATCGAGAACTTTGATAAACGTTCTTCAAGAGAAAATTAAATATCAGAAAACATTAGATAAATTTTTTAAAAAAAAAAAGAGTTCTTATACGAATTCTTCTTTTAAAATAAATTCATTATCTTTAAATATCAATGGAAATAATTTCATACTTTCCATGCTTTTTATATACTTGTGAACCACTAATTCGCACATTCTAATTTCTAACCAATTTAAGACATCTAGTAAAGAGTTTTCATACAACTGTCACGCCACCTATCGTTATTTACTATGGGTCCATGAATTGGCATAGTAATGAAGCTTCACGGTAATACTAAATACGTATAGATGACACTTATGATATCACTGAAAACGACATGTACAGAGTGAAAGGTAAAAGCTCTTATGAATACTATACTCAATTTTTTTTTTAGAAAAAAAAAAAAAACACTTTGATGGGTTTTTTTAAGGGACAATTTCTGACAAGATAAAAATGCTATCCTTTTGGAAAATATATAATCAAAACACCGATTTTGTTGCCGCCCAACCTGTCTAGTGGTTAGCGTACCTGACTACAGATGGGTGGTACCTGGGTTCTAATCCTGGCTCGGGCATGGATGTACTTTCTCTCTCTCTCTTTCTTATCTTTGTCCTTTCTTTGCGTGTGAATGGTTGCCTTCCCTATAAACGGGTATTTGTGGCATGTGTGTACTGAGGAAGTCGGACTCCACACCAAATATGGTTCAGTTGGAAAAGTGGAGCAGCGCACCCCATATTGCCAGCCTGGCTGGCACACGACAACAACAACAACCAATTTTGTTATACATTAAGATTAGCAAACACAAAATTTCAATACTGAAAGCTGCCATTCTTAAAAAAAATAGTTCCACAAATTTCTACAATTAATAGAACACTAAGTTGATCTGATAAGCTCCAATAGAAAAACCGAAATGTACTTAGAAAGAGTTTTAATCGTTTGTTAGTATAATTAGCATTTTAGGCATGATCGTAAGATGATAAACCATTTTAATTTACTTTTTCAAGGTTCCGATGTATAAAGAACAATGATTTATGTTCAAAACTAAATACAAATGTATGTATCACCAAATAAATATTATAAGGAGAAGTTCAGAATTAGAAAAAACCTATATAAACACAGATCTGAACTGCATCTATCTTTAAAATATTTATATATTACATGGTATAGTTAATGATTCTTCTGTTACTAATAACGATAAAATAAGAATTCCCAACAGAATAACACTAGTTTGAATCTGATATATGTTGACTTACATTTTAAATCACTGTTATCTACGTCCTGACTGAAGTTACTAGAGCTTATTGGAAATGATTATGAATTTATGTTATGTTTATAAATAAATTTCTTTCGCCTGATTAATGGTGAAGAAATGAACATAACAAAGTAGAAAGCAGCATACATTTCACATCTGCATATCACACAAGCTTCAATCAGAACAGTTTGGGGGAATATTTTTAACATCACATTTTTCTTTTCATTATAAAAACTGGAAACAACTGCATCACATTATGATTGAATCATTACGTTGCTATTCAAAAATTTTATTCAACAAAATAACTGATGTCCATACAAAAAATTAATAACTCTGAACGTTTTGGAATTCTTATTATCATTATAATGATAAGTCGATCATCCACCAAATAGTGGTTAAGTATATGACTAGATTAAGAGCGATATTTCCCATTGTTCAACAAAATCTGAAGAAACATTTAATACACTCCAAGAGTAATTCAGTTCTGTATTAAAAAGGGTTATCAGATATTTCTGTGATTGAAAAATACTAGTCTGTATTCCGAAAAATATGATATTCATGCTAAATAAAAGAGTGAAGGCGTTTCAGAATTAAAAAGAGCTGTAAACAATAAAAATTGCTGTAATTACTGTCAGTTGTGAAAAAATTAGACAAATATGATTTAATTCTATATTATTCTGCACAAAACGTCATAAAATCAAAAATGTACGATACAAATTTCTCTTTTGTACTTTTAGATAACCTTTAAAATTATATATTTTTCAAAATATATTCTTATTTTTATTAGAAATGTTATCAATTATATGTTAAACCTATTAAATACTAGTTTTTGACTAAAAGCATATCTTGTATATGAACAATATGAATTTCATTACAAAAGAAAAATCATAACTGTTTTTAAATGTAATTATTACTTTTAATTAAATGTTTAAAATTCATTTAATTAATATTAAAACATTCAAAGCCTTTCATTTCAGTATATACTTGATGAATTCCACGATGGTTCTCATTTATTAATTCTATATTTGGTTAGAATATAGAAAAAAATGTGTTTAAATATATCCGTCACATAAAACCAAGTTAATTTTTAATTACAAATATATAAAAAGCAAAGCGAAGAAATTAAGAACATTTTATATTCAGTATTAAATTAACATAACATGGAAACTGTCAATTAAACACCAATCTAATTTTTTAAAAATTATTAATCTAATACATCAATTACTTCATTTACTTTATATCACTCTTCACCCAGTCATAAGAAAAGTTTTAACCTGCATTTAAAAACACGTTCATTAAGAGACCTTGAAAATCAGATTTGACACTAATATCCACCATTTCCCTTTACACTCATAAATGCCACAAATTTTAAAAGCACAAGAAATGTCCTTATTCATGTCAGCAAATATGAAAGCCGAGATTGATACGTCGTGTGAAAAAATATTACCAAAAAGTAATAAGCATAAAATCTAAGGCTTCTTTATTCATTCTAGTTGTTTTTGAAAATTTTCATACTCTATTGTTCCACTTCATCCAATGGAGTTGGCGACTGAATGGTAAGAACTTTGGCCTTCAGTCTAAGTTTACGAACTACTTCAAAAATCCATACCTAAGGGATTCGAATTCCACCTTAACCATGGAGATTTTAAGGAGCTGTGAATCCACCTTAAACTATAGGATCCTGTCTAATTAGCCCTCCTGTGCAAAAAATCACAATTGAACGAATAATCAAACCGCTTCACTCGTGAAAAGTAAGGATGTTTTATTCTTTATTATTTTTTTCGAAATTATACTTGATATTAATATCAAAGTTGATTGAAGTTCCACAAGTTACTGCAGAACTATGCTGAAACCTATATTATTTAACAATGTTTTCTTCAATGAATTAATAGATGAAATGAAAACTCTTGAAGGACAATTTGCACAAATGTGAAGCAAGATAAAGAGATTGCCCACCAGGGTAGAATTGCCCTTAGAATATCAATTTTCGCTATCCAACATGTTACAATCAACTACTTCCACCATCGAAGGACACTTATCTGAATTGGTTGGTTGGTTGTTTGGTTGTGTTTTATGGCGCAAGGTCCAAAAAGGACAAGCTGCTCCGTATCTGAATTGGAGTTATACTTACTATTAAGGCATGGTTACGAGTTAGTCTTTAAGACATGTCTCTAATACTTTAATTTTTGCTTGCAATAATATGGAAGTGATCATCATGCCTGCCAGCAGACTGGCAATGCATTGTATTCAACGATAAATCTTTCTTCTCAAGTGAATACTATACACAAGTATAAAGATCCCGAAGTAGCAGCCTCGGTTTTATGCAGATATTACTCTTATATGCTAGTAGGAGATGTTATGTTCCATGACAAGCCATCTTTAGTTGTTCTGTAAAAAACCATAAAAAAAGTCAATGTATGTTTATTCCATCTAGAAGCTATCAATATTATCTTCTATGACAACTCATCTTGGAGCCAGTTTTAAGAAGAAGAGATGTTCAAGCCGCTTGTATATCTAGACTTCCTGTAAAGTTAATATTCTTCCTTGACAAATAAAATCAAAATTTTTCGTCAATTGAAAATGTCTGAGTCATTATATGCTCCAGTTGCTAACACCATAAAATGATACACATCTGTAGCATCAATTGATGAATCTCTGTCAAAATGTACCAATGAGGAACCAAAAAGAACATTCTATAGACAATTATTTATCATTTATAAATTGTATGACCTTAAATTTCATCATCTTTAATCATTTTGTTATCTTTATAAAAATTCTTACCTTTACACAATCTTTTAGATATAGAGAAGAGCTGTGATGAGAATAATATCTTGAAATACATTTTAATATTAAATTAAAGATTTTTAAAAAAAAATTTTAAAAATTAAGAAATAATGAAAGAAAAATTTAATTGAGACAACAAAAGATTCAATTTTCCTTTTTAGAGATTTATTTAACTGATTATAGGAAAAGTTAAATCTACTAAAGCTTAGAATTATTTAAAAAAACAAGAAATAATAATTATAAGATAAATTGTTTTTATTTTCATTTCTACCATAAAACTCCCAATTTGTAGTCAGAACTTAAAGGCACTTAATGTGTATAATTAAGAAAAAATTTGAAGTTCATTCATGATTTTATAATGTATTTATATAATGATCCAAATTCCTAATTTGAAATTTCTCATTAAAACACTTATTTAGCATTATATGTATTGAAAACAATATAAATATGAATTGAAAATTTAATAAAATCAGCAGAATAGTTAATTACAGTCTCATCTACTAACAATTTGTTTATCATCTATAATTACTTAATATAAATGCCTAAAAGAAAATATCTAAAAGTTATCACACAAAATCCATTTACATTACATTCAAATACTTCTTCCTGGATTATATAAAATAATTCTAATGTAATTTGAAAGATTTAAATTTCAATAAATTTCTAAAAAAGTATAAATTTGCATAATAATTTGCGATGAAATTCCTTTTTATTTAAGAAAACTCCTTTAAGTAAAATTTAAAAGTGAAAATAAATGCAGCTATTTTCATCACTGAAGGAAAATTTTGGCATGGAAAAGTTAAAGTGAAATATTGAAATAAATTAGAAATATTGATAATCAAAAAATTTTATTATCTTTTAATTATAAATTTTATTTATAATTGTATAAAAATATTAATAATTAAATATAATCATTATTGAAATTAAAAAACTATAGATTAATTACTATGTAATGCTTCATAACAAGTTTCAACATATAAATATGAATAATAGTACTATGAGGTGATTTCTTTCTCAAGATTTAAATTAAAAAAGAGAAAAAGATATACTTCTTTTGTTTTTATCAGTTGCACTATACTCATATTTGAAAATGAAAATTCTTCAGAAAAGAACTATGATTTTAAGTGAATTTCAAATAAATACAAATATCCATTAAAAGGAAAGAGTCAAGCTCACAACTAGTTTAATTAAAAATGTATATGGAAAGAACATCTATTAATTAGCCATAAGTACTATCAAACATTAAAATATGTATAGAACTTATTTAAAAAATGAGGTATAGATTATGAGAAAATAGTTTTATAAGCATTAATATTAATTGATAAATCAGGTTGCATTAAGCAAAGACATAGAAGTTTAAAAAATATAATAATAACTATTAATTACAAAAAAATTTCTGATATTGAAGAGATAAATAAAAAGTTTGAATTTGCTATCTTATTTTTTAGCTTACTGTGATATCAGCCAAGGGATAATGTTTTGAATACACTTATTAAAATAACTCTTTTCAGATTAAAAATTACATATATAGGATCAACTTCAAATTTGATGATAAGAGATATTCCTAATGTTTTTTGTACCTAATGAAATAAAGCTTCCAATTTTTGTTTTCATAAGAAATTGAAAATATCCAAATAAACATGAAAAATAAAAGCAAATTTTTCCAAAAAATAAGTTTTCAAATTAAGAGAAAATAAAATTAAAAACTTTTATTTTAACATCTTACACATTTAAAAAAATAAATAAGTGTTCAAAATTATCATTCATCAAAATTTTCTTCCTTTAAAATAATTCTAAATGTGTTTTACAAAAATTGTTTTAAAAATATATGTGTTAAAACTGAAAAAGCAGTGTTTTAAAAAATACCCTTTTTTAATATTTCTGTTTGCATGCAAATTTTTAGACAAATTTGTAATAAAGGAATCCTTTAATATAAAATAAAAGCTATTTCTGATATACTGCACAAAAAATAGTTTTAATAAAAAAATAAATAGCTCATTTTACTACCGCAATTAAAGCTCAATTATAGACAAAATATGAACACTTTTTATGAAATAAATGTTTTTAAAGTAAAGTACATTCAGTGTTATAAATGCATCTTTCATTAATCTTGATAGATGAAAGTGAATTTTAGAAAACTAAATGATGTTAAATAAAAATTTTCTAAAATTATAATAATGGTGTATTAAGTGCATACTAAAGAGTAAAAAAACAATACCAATATATTAGGTAACAGCAAAGTATAGTTTAAGATTAAAAATATTATATTGAAATTTTGAAAATTTCTGAGTCATTATTTTGCTACAGAATGTTTTTTTATTGATAATCTATTTAAATTCAAACTATATCAAAAAAAAATTCTTTTCAAAGTGCATAAGATTTTTTTTTTTTGAAATACTGAATTACTAAGCCTAAGAAACATTCAAATTATAATAAAAATATATAATGTTAAAAATATATATATATATTATAATGTAAGCATATTTTATTTATATATTTTAATATGTTATATTTGCAGTTGGATAATCTAAAATTCTTAACACCTTTTTTCTTTCTACACATGACAAAATTATTATGCCACTTAACAGATAAAATTTAAATTTTCGATTTTATTAAAAGACATCTAATATTCTTTCATTATTTTCAATCGAATAAATTAAAAAAAAAATAGTCACATAAATTAATTTAAAATTTAACTTTCAAAATGCATTTCATTTATCCAAATTAATCTAATTTATATATAAAAAAATTAAAACAAACTAGCTTGATTAATATATATAACTACTTTACTTTATTACTTTCTAAATAAAACATTACTCGCTAAAATAGAAAACTATTTTCACACTGCCAATATTTTTTTCTTAACAATACACTTGATCAATTAGCAATTAAATACAACCCAACCCAAGAATAAAGAAAGCAATAAGAATAACATTAGATCAGATTTCTAAAAATTAATTTGAATTGGCATAAAAGTATAAAAAAGATAGCTTTATAAGGCATTTTTAAAACATTTAGGTTAAAGAACATTATTACTAACTTCCAGATCACACCTACATCCCATTTATAAACAATATAGCATTTTCTAAAACAGATAGAAATGAATTGCGAAAATTACAAAGTCTTAGGCTATAATGAAAAAAAAATAAATTTTATTAATCTTGATTATAATGTGCTTCTCTTTAAACATTGTTAAAAATAAGCTCCATCAAAAAATGTTTTTGAATGATAAAACAAAAAAGGATAATGTTGCCTTTTTCTAAAACACAGTAGATCACAGCTTTTTTTAAAAAGTAAGACTAATTTCTTTTAATTTAAATGGTAAAAAAAAAAGATTACAAGTATCTACTAGTGTATAATAAATAATTTCAGATAATATAACAGATAATGAAAAGACACTTTCTTCTTTTCTATAACTCAATTCTGAGAAGAGATTTTTTAGAAAAAGATATAGAACTCAGACTTATATTTGTTTATCCAAACACATATGAGATTCAGACAAACAGATGCATAGGAAATGTTATAAATCTTCAAATTAAAATTTTTATATCTTTTAGAACTATAATTTTGACTATCTGGGCAAAAAATAAAAATTGTAATTAAAAAAGGGGCTTTTATTATCTTTACAACATTTGGGATGAACTTTAATATGAAAATTTTGCTTGAAGAGCAATAATTAAATAGCATCCAATAATTATACTTTCTAGTATTGTACAATTTTCTTCAATTAATTATAGAACTAAATACCTTATCCTGTTTAAGAAATTTATTCATTTAATTTGTTCAGCAGATTTAATGAAAACAAAGCCAAAATCTGAATAATAAAAAAAAAATAGAAATGGAAAGCAGATTACAATTGTTAAAGTAGAATTTATTTCAATGGCATTAGTTTTATAATGAACTATTTTAACATATTTCATATAATATGCACATTAAATATGTTAAAACAATCTTATGAAATAAGAAAAACATAATATGTTGCATATTAATAAATTTTCATTTAAATTGTGGTAGTATCATTGTTGAAAAATAAAACAAAATAAGAACAACCAAATTGTGTATAAATATTTTTGAAGCAGATATGAATGGGTTAGCATGAATATTTTTGTGTAGGTATGTATGTATAATATTAATCGAAACTTGCCTCTAGACTGTAAATTCTAATGATTAACTTAATCTTAACTATCAGAATTTAAAAGAATATAAATAATAATGAATTCATCTGTACAGATATTAAAAACTTGATAATAAAAATTGAAATTCCAATATAAAATGTAAGAGCAAGCAAATAGTAATTAAGAATGAGTCATTAACAGCATAAGAAATAAAATAAAACACAACAAATTAAAAGAAAATGCTTTTAATAACTTTTTCAAACTATAAAAGAAATAAAAATACAATAAACATGCAATGAAATACAAACACAAAACAAGGAAGTAAAAGCAAATCAGATCTAAAATTTATGTTCTAACTGAAATCATTATATATATATATATAATATTTAACTCTACCTGAATTAACTTGTACAGGAAAACACAAAAAAATGTTGCATAAAAAATAAAATTAAGGAAGAAAATTTAGAAAAATGAGTCTATTAATAAAAGAATATTCTTAATATACTTATAATTATAACACAGAAATATATACATGATGCATTTTAATCATATTAGATATTAATTACATGATA
>JAPDSC010137014.1:0-10059 GCA_026290005.1 Latrodectus geometricus
CATGGACGATTAACTGTTTTAGTTATTTGTACATATGCTATTTCAATCGGTGGTACGCTCGTTTTACAAGATTCACACAGTGCTCGTGTTGTGTCTTAATGACCTAAAGAAGGAACTATTGTGAAGAACTATATGAAGACACATTTATCGACTTCTTTTTAATTGATTATGTGTATTATGCTTTCAGAAAGCACATACTTGTGGTAATTATATAAATCCCCTCTTAAACATTACATAAAATTAGAACTTCTTTACATGATTTGAGATTATTAACTCAAAATCACTCATGAAATTGGCTGTCAAGATTATTAATAACGTTTGAGATGTAATTATTTTCATGGTGATCACATACACTGTAAAAAGTAATCCTGACTTTAATTTTTAGCTACAAAATTTCTATATTTTATATTCTTGTTTATGAAAATATGTTCATATTCTTGTGTTTTGAAACTACAAAGAGTACAATAAATGTTAATACCAAATTTTATTCAGTTTGCTTATCATTAGTTTTGTTTCTTAACTCTTTTGAAAACTAACGCGTTATAGTTTGGTTTGTAAAAATTTCTTTATTTCCTTACTAAGTTATAAATACTACTAAATTTAGATAGAAAAATTATTCATAAATAAGACTGAATATGCAAAATTTATTTTTAATGTATTAATATTAGTGTTTTTTTAAAAATGGCACACAAATATTTCCTTTTAAAATTTGTACACATTTTAAATGTTTTCTAATTTAAATGTTTTCTAATTAAATGTTTTTTAATTAATTAATTGTTTTCTAATTAACAAGAAAACAGTTTTGTTTTATAAGTTGCATGACTTCTATTTCTCGTTAGATACAGGAGGGTGTTTCAAAGAGGATGAAGTTTTTTGTCGGGTTCCATTGTGTAAATTGCAATTATCTTTATAATATTGATGCACACAGTCTGAAGTGAAATAACTAATCTTTACAAACATTTTTTAAGTCCAATACGGGATTCAATTTGATTAATAACAATATAAAATGATATAAGCAATAATTAATAATAATTCCGACAAAAATAATAAATTATTAATAAATGTAACAATAATATGTATCAATTTAATTTTCTCTCAAACAATACTCAAATTAATTTAGTAAATGTCTTGATAATACTCATAAGTAGCAACAACATTATAATGTTTGTTGAATTCAAAAGAAGAACATTTTTTTCCATAAAATAGAAGGAGTATTTTGTGTTCATCATAGATGACTCATTTATTTTATTCGTCACTTTCAACCTATTTATTCATTATTAGTATTTACAGTAACAATTATTAAAACGTATCTGGAATCCTAACATACATTGTATTCTGTTAGTACTTGGAAATACAGACAATTCGTCGATATACTCTCTCTAACATAATAAGTAAATATTAATTGAGTTTAATGAGTATGATTTATTCTAAACTTGTGTTGCAGATGTAGTACCTGAAATATTACTTTGTTAATAAAGAGCTGAATAAGGCAGATATAAAAATTAAGTTTCGAGCCTTATAGTGCAGTAATATTATGTTCAAAAATGATTATAAAGATATCTTTAAATTCTATTTTACGTGTTATAAGAAGGAGTTATTTTTGCTACTGTTAATTAACTATTTATTTCAAATTAGAATATATTAGAATTTTTAGTATAATTGCAAGTAGGCTCTTTAGGTATTTTTAATGCGATAAATTGTCGACAGAGAACATGATGAGTTGACATCTACTGTGAAGTGATGAGGTCTTAACACAGAGAATCCACAGCTGACTCTGATCGATAATCCCTCCACTATATCTGCAGAAGTTATTTATCAAAGCCAATTAATCTATCCCTAAGTATCTCTCACTGAAGTTGTGCACAGTATTTTGCTTTACTTCAAAATGTTGCGTAATAAATTTAAACTACAAGTTTAGATAAACTCGAAATTCAGCCTCATTTAGGCAAATATATTTTGCATAATATGTTGAACGATAATGGTAAAAGTTTTAAAATAACTTATGGGGATAATTTTAAACTAAGACTTTTATATATATATTTTTTTAGATTTTAATATTTTCTCTTATTTTACTGCAATATTTCATATTATCAAAAAACTTTTATTTAAAAACCTTCTATTAAGAAAATTATTTTTATTTGATTAACAACTCTATAACTTTCTTCATTTGCACACAGAAAATTCGGTAAAAAGTTACTCGTCTTCAAAAGTAACTTTCTCTTCTTTTTATTGTCAGATGTTAAAAGCAGGGAAGGAGAAAAATTCTCTTTTTTATAATTTGATAACTTTGTTAATTTAATTATTTTTTGTGTACGTAGTGAGTTATGAATTAATTGATCAAAAAAGTTCCTTTTAATCCTCTAAATTTTTTATGCAAAAATATTGACTTATAAAGTAATCTCATTACTTTTTCTAGCCAGTATGATTTTATTTATTTTTGAAAAGTATAATTTCATTCATCAATGCACTACAAACATTTTAATTTTGATTTAAAGGATTTGGAACAGAAATAAATCCTTCTTTTTTATCATAAAATCTAAAATAATACTTTTTGACATTCCATACGTTTTGCTGTTTCTCAAATATATGCACAGTTTATATTTCGTGTAGTACTTTTGAAAATAAATGCAGGAATAATAATTAAAATACAATAAAAGAGAAAGAAATGACACAGTTTTTAAACTTTATAAATATGTTGATAATTATTCAGAGAATAGGAGTTAAATACAAATTATTGAAATATGATTTAAGCAAATAATATGATAAATTATAATTTTAAATAAAAATGATAAAAGTGGCTATTGGTATGTTTAATAACGTATTTTATAAGTAGCTTGAGAGAAGTTTAATTTCCATTAAAATAATTGGAACTATATCAAAATTAAGAATATATGATTTATAATTTGACTTTAAATCTTGCTAATACCAGGTTTACTTATTTTATATGAACAGTATTAATTAAACTAATATAATTATTTCCACAAAAAAAGATTTATTCTTATTTTACATATTGTATTCTTTCTGATCATTACATGAACAAAGAGGAAAAATATAAAATGGAAATATTTCAGGCTACAGTACATCATGACATTTTTGCTTAAAGAATTTCATCTCTCAAATATTATGTATTGCAAAAATGTAAAAAGGAATTTTATGCTAGCATGAATTTTCTTAGTTATGTTCAATGTTTCAATTTTTACCACCACAAGCGTTTTAATTTTACTATAGAAGATCTACCACCTGGAAATGTCATTTAAAAACTGTAACTTTAATTTAAGACATCAGTAACAAAGAAAAGCAATTATTTTAGGAAAAAAAATTACATTTTTGAAAAATTTAATTTTCGTAGAAAATTTCTAGACTTTTAGTAACTGTTTGTGAAAAATAATAAAAATATATTTTTTTTGGTAAAATTTATACAAATTACAATTGATTATTCTAGGCATTTTCTAAATTTAACTTCGCTGCGTTGTTCACCATAAATGTTTTATTTTAGTAAAGTAATTATTGTTAAGGTATTGAAAACAGCAGAAAAGATGCAGATGTCACTAGCACCGAAAGATGAAGTGTACTTCAAATTGTCAAACCTTTTTTTATTATAGTCCTAATAAACACCGTTATCCAAAACATTTTGTTCATACATTCATACACACTGCATAAATTTCCCTAAGTGTTTATCTATAGACCTATATTTCTAAAATTTAAAAAGAAAACATCACAAAATTTAAAATAGCTTGCGAAACAAAATGACTCCATTAAAAATCGTAATTTAATGAATCTATATCAGTTTTTTTTCCAGAAATCTGGAAAAGAAGGAAAGAAATATTTTCAAAAGAAGGTATATTTTTAATATCTAAAAAGCTTTATATATTCATATATATTTAATTTGAGTTTTTAAGTTAAGAGATTTCCATATATGTTTCAAGAAATAGAAAAAATCCTTTCATGAAAGTCTAATCATTATGAGAAGCACACAGTATGAACATTCTCCCGATAAAGTAATGAACTGTTGATTAATATTATATAAATATTTTACAAGAATTATTTAAAAAATTCCTATTTCAAGGAAAAAATTATTATTTAAAAAAATGATTTTATGTTATACATAATTTAGAAGGATGTCTTTAAACTTCTTTATATCATTGATACATATTTTAAACAGAAGTATTTGACAAAATATTTCGTTTTTGATATTCTTAATGACCCCATTTTAACGCAACGATTTAAAACAAACAGTTTACTAATTTTAATATTATGAAAACGGTGAATATATTTGGAAAAATATTGATATAAATAAAACTTCTATTATATATTCACCAAATATAAAATGAACTTCATATAATTTTATAAATATATATTCACCTGTTTATTGTAAACACTGATATTTTATATGAATATTTTAATTCATAATGTTAGCATAATCAAAAGAATTGTGTCTCAAAATATTATATATAAAACGTTTTAATGTATTCTATAAGCATTTACCAAATTTTCACAAAATGCAATGCTTTTCAAAAACTTGACATTTTTGAAAGATAACAGATAGACCCATGAGGCATTTAAGCACGCTACCTGTTGGCCTTGTAGCAAAAGCTTTCATTATGAAGAACATTATTTATGCATCTGAAAGGTGAAAACATGGAAAATATCTAACATACTGACGTACATGCAGAAACGCTAAACACATATCAAGCAACAAGTTCAACTGGGATTGAAGGCGTGATAATCAATTCCGAAAAGCATATCCCACTATTAGACCATAATTGGTTCTCATCAAGTCTTAATAAAACGTTTACAAAATTGTTTTATTTCAGTTTGAAGCATCTATTGCAAAACAATTTGCTATAAAATGCTAGTTTATTCATTTGATATAAAAATGTGGCTTTCTCGATTGACATATTAGAATATTTTTTAGGCATCTTTCAGTCGATTTGTATAAGATAGACATTTTTAATTGTTTATTAGTAGTTCTTAGTATTAAAGAGTATTAGTTATTAGTATTAAGGATGAAACTAGAGTAGTTCTTTGAAAAGAATTAAATTATTTTTCAAAGAACTACTCAAGTTTCGTCTTTTTGAAAAAATAAGAGCTGTTTTTTTAACGCACAAATAGCAAACTGCGGAAGAAGTGCGAGTGATCGCTTAATATTCTCAAGGTGCTATCTAATACATCTTGGGGTGCGGATCGCACGTCCCTACTTCGGGTCTATCAAGCACTTATTTTTATCTCGCATTGACTACGGATGTGTTGTGTATGGATCTGCTAGATCTTCTGTTTTACGCAGACTGGACACTGTGCATCACTCTGCTTTGAGGATAAGTTCAGGAGCATTCCGCATATCACCCGTCCAGAGTCTCTATACGATTTTCCAACAATTGCCTTTAGACCTGAGACGGATGCAGCTGTCTCTCAATTACTACGCAAAGTTTATGTCTGACCGTCAACATCCTTTACGTTCCTTGGCCATTTCTCCTGCATTAGAGAGACTATATGATTCTCGACCATACAGCACCCAACCTTTTCTCACTCGAACTAAAGATCAACTTCATTTGACAGACCTATATGATGTCCGTTTTATTAAAAATGACTTACAATCACATCCACCCTGGTATGATCCACAGATAACTATTATTAATCCATTTGCTCAATACACAAAATTGGACACAACCTCAACAGTTTTTCAACAGCTTTATCTATCTCATCGCTGTTAGTATTACCATACACTCCTGTATTCACGGATGGTTCAAAAACTGCAGGACATGTTGGCTGGGGCATATTTTATGCTGATACCAGTCATGGTTACAGCCTCCATACGTCCTGCTCCGTTTTTACCGCTGAAGCAACGGCTATCTATCAAGCCCTTCAGCTAGTGAATACAGAGCAGTTAAATAAAATCTGCATGTATACTGACTGTTTAAGTGTTTTAGAAGCTTTGGAAAACTATAATAATTGTCATCCAGTTGTGTCCAAGATTTTCGGAGCATTCGATTCCCTTGCTGGCAAGGGTTATAATATCATTTTCTGTTGGATCCCAGGTCATGTAGGTCTAGAGGGAAATGAAAAGGCAGATGCAGCTGCTAAAGCTGCATCGTCTGTCCCTATTTTCGACGTGAGAAGGGTTGTTAAAAGATTTGTAAATTCTCTCTGGCAGGAGTCATGGAGTATGTAGGTCTCCAACAAATTACTTGCCATTTTTCCATATCTTATTCCATTATTAGTTTTACCGTTACGAAGAGCAGATGTCAGATTGACTCGCCTTCGTATCGGACACAAACGTTTCACACACAAACATTTGTTTCTAAATGAATTGAATCCATGGTGTGAAACGTGTGATGTACCATATACTGTCTCTCTTATTTTAATTTCATGTCGTAATTTTAACATTTACTGTTTTAAATATTTTGCCACTGACCTTTTAACCATGTATGATTTAGTGGGGGAGCCACCCCACCGAAACCTTTTTTCCTTTTTAAGGGAAATTGGTTTCCTTAATTTTATTTAAATTTGTTGAAATTTATTTTACTCTCATTTACTTATACATTTTTAGATTTTAAAATAAATATATACATTTATATTTGTGTCTTAACTTTTTAATGTTGAGTTTGGGTTTTGTCTAAACTTTATAACTTCTTTTTAAATATTAATTTTTGGCGCAGCTTGTCCTTTTTGAACCTTGCACCACAGAACCCAACCAACCAGCACAAATAACAAAAATATAATTGATTTTTTTATTTAAGAAGTAATTTTTTAAGTAAAAAACTGCTATTTTGAAATAGTTGCTAGTTTAAAAATAAGTATCTTAACTATAATCAAAAACCCTTTAAGTTAAAAACAAAAAAATTGCTAAAATAGTAATTTTATTATATTCGACACTTGCAAAAGAATTAGAAAGGAAAAGGTATTGATGGCTTTCAGTTGACAACTTCGAGAAATCACGATAAAAAGAACATTCAATCTTGTGTTCTAAAACCAAAGCCGTAGCAAAAACAGGTTAGAATCCAATAGCGGGAAAATACATTTAATGTTTATGTAAGATTATGAAAAATCCACCGACTTTATTGATGGATGTTTGTTCAAAGTGAGATATTTGCTTTTAAGACAGTCTTCTTAAAAAGAGGTCTGACAAAGAATTAACCTTGTAAATAATGTAGATAAAGGAATTTACAGAAACTGTAATGTTAAGTGGTTTTATTTAAAATTAGTAGATATAGAGACCTATGCTTCGTGGTCGAAAGTTCTTGTATATGAAGTAGTTATTGAAATAAAATTTGTAGAATGTAAAATGAATCTTGTAGAAAACAATTTTGAAAGCGTTTTATTTCTACAAGATTCAGCTTCCTGTAATGATTAAAAATCAACCAAAATTGTCTAGATCTGAGCTGAATTAATAAATTTTTCTGAATGACAACATAGCCATTATACATTTAAGGAGAATAGTAAAAGATAGTTTTTCTTATATTTCTAACTAATTTTTTTAAAATTTATTTGTTCATTTTTATTCAAAAAGGTATACATCTATATTGGTTATCATGCTAAGTGGTTGTGAGTTGTTATCAAATCAAAAGATACTGCTGCTGAACACTGATAATTATATACATTTGAACTTTGACAGTTTGGTTATTGATCATGAATTATCCTAATATTATTAATCAAGGGAGATATTGTAATTTTTTGATTTTCATAACAATGATTTGACAATGCAGACTTGTGTACCATTTTATTGGTTGTATGAGGAAATACTCAGAGTATTATATTGATTACATAAAATATGAGATTCATGCAGTTAGTAAAATTTCCGACCGACTTGTAAATTTCCTCTCAAAATTATTTTATTCGATTCTTCGAATAATTTTACTTCGAGTTAAATTCATAAATTTGACTGAAGGTTCTTTTGCATGTAGTTTTACTATGTTATACAAATTTTTATTATAAAAGCAAGTGAAATAGCTAAATACACAATTATTGTACTGACTTTCACAAGATGCTCTTATTCTTTTCGATTTTTAACGAATTATAATTTATACAAATTTATTTCTATAACTATTTTAACTAGTTGCTTTTTAATTATATTAGTAAAATTTGTCTAAAAGTTTTATTATTTATTCATAATGTTTCAAGCTATAAATCTATTATTAATTTAAACCCTTAAAATAAATTATTAAATATTTCAATCTTTCCTCATAAATAACATTTTGTTTTATTCAATATTTTCTCTCATGGTACATATTATTTGTTGAATGCCTTCCTGACATTTAAGAAAATCCATATATTAAAAAACTACAATGAACACGAGTCTAACTTAGATTATTTATTTAAAATATGTTCTTGTTTTTCACAAAATACGAGAGTTTAAGCAAAATACAAAATATATAATCATTTATACAATCACAGAACATTTAAAGTATTCTATTTCTGAAAAGTTTTTTGCATATTTTACATCTCTTACAAAGAATTTCTCTTCTACAAATTTTTCTGTAATATTATAAGTAATACTATATGAAAAGGATGTTATCATCCTTTAAAAATCAATTTTAAGAAACAAAATGGTGATTCAAGAAATAAATGTTCTTTTAACCTAATTGAATTTGTCCTTTGAATAAATCAGTATAAATGACATACCAATAGAAAAATGTATGAAAACGTCAAGAGGGATTTAAAAAGTAAATTAACAAATCTAGACCTAGAAAAGTAATTCAGGTTTATTTGCGCAATAAAATGTACGGTAATCTAATAAATTTTTATTCACTCTTGTAAATTTTCTTAACTATGAAAACTAAATTAAAAGTGAAAATGCTCATTGTAGTTTTTTTAATAATGACACTAAGAGAGGAATATAAATTTAATTATAATTCTAAAATATATACGTCTTTTATATTATTTCCTAACAAATGTGTTTTACATGGTGGTGAATTGTTAAAAGAATTCTAAATCTATTTGAAAATTTTGGGCACCTAAGTGTACTTCTTTCATATTATTTTCTAATAAATTTTTAATGCAAAATTCTGTTATATTATAAGGAAAATATTGGGAATATTTTGGTTAAAAATATTTTAATACTGTTTTAATGCTTTGCACACTTAATAGTTTTATTGATGAGTTATTTATTATATACTCGAAAATCTTAATTCTGAATTTTAAACTATTGAACTTTTTGAAATTTTGTTAGTAAGTATCCTTCAAATTAAAATAGTTTTATAGTTCTGTAATTGATAGCATTTTGTGAAATTATTAAAAATAATATATTATATAAAAACAGAATAAAATCGTATAAATTCGAACATTTTTAAAAAAGCATTCTCATATATGTTGTTGACATCTTGAATACATTTTTGTTTTTCAAAAATTTATATATTTATGAAATATTGTATTTTATATTTTTTGTTTCATTTTCAAAAACGTCTGGAAAAGATGGAAAGTTTAAATGAAAATTTAAAATAGAAAAAAAATAATGCATTGAATAAAATTATTCTCAAATCTTTCATATAATAAGAAATTCCAATTTCTCAATTTTCTGTTACATGAATATATAAGTGAATTCATATGAGCGCTTATCTATTCTAGCATTTTTACTTTTAAAGTTTCTCTAAATTATTGCAATATTATTATTAATACAAAATTTTCAACGGAAACTATTGCTTTTACTAACAAATTTACAATATTCTTTATATAAAGACTATTTTATTACATTCACAATTGGCCTTTTAATATTAAGAATAAAAATTCTACTGCATACCCTATTTGACTTTTAAAATTGAATGCCAAATAAAATTTGAAAACTAAAATTTTTTTTCGTTGTTTAATTTAATGTAAGTTTTTTTTTATCTTGGGTTATTTTCCTCTCTAGATTATGAATCTTTCAGTACATGATGAAAATATTTTTATTTATTTACGTAATATATGTCTTAAGATCATGAGGAAATATATCGCTAAATTTGATGTATTTCATTTTGGATGTAATTTATATAACCCAATCTATTAGAACAGCGATCAATCTTGGCAAGAATGCATTTTTTACATATAATAATTTTATATATATATATATATATATATATATATATA
>JAPDSC010137016.1:0-47652 GCA_026290005.1 Latrodectus geometricus
TGTCGTATTCAAAAAAATATAGTTTTGCCAAACATACTCTTTTGTTTTTACACATATCTTTGTTTATAATTATGATGAAATAAACGACAAGATCTTTAATAGCACAAAAATTCATAAAATTTACATAAGGTGATTTCTACTAATTAAAATGAGAATATATTCTCATTTTATTTACTAAATACAATGTAGCACAAAATTATTTACATTTATTAACAAATCGATATGATTTTTTAATTTTATAAGTAAATAAAAAAACGCATTCAGATCATTTGTTAGAAAAACCAAAAAAGGATGTAAAAAAAACCTTTTCAGGATGTTTATCAACAGATCGTCCAAAACAGATCCATAAAACGACATACTTAGAACAGCTTTATAAGGCTGTCCTGAGGACTTTCTCAAAGAGCATCCAGGGGACGTCCAAATCACATCCAAGACGTCGGAGGATCAAATATGGATGTTTTGGATGTCCGAGGGATGTACAATAGACGTTGTTTGCTATCTGGGTCTGTACCTGTATATGCAATCCAATCTCTGTTTGACTCAATGCCCAGGCGTATAACTGCTGTTATTACTGCCAGAGGTGGTTGTTCTGGGTACTGATTTCTCAGGATCTATCCAGCCAATTGTTTTGAAAATTTAATCACTTGTTATTTCTAATATAATTTATTTGTCCAATAAATATCATTTTGTTATCTGTATTTCTTCTTGGTGTAGGAATTTTAATGTCCAGTAGTGTATATATAAAAAAATATATATATATATATAGTTGAAATTTATTTATGATCTTCAATCTAAATGGAGAATAATATCCATTGGTGATTATTTAATTCATCAAGCGCAATGATTACAGTATATTGTATAATATTGAGAATTTAAATATTATATCTATGATGAAAAATATAATAATATTTTCCATTTCCAGAAATGTCAAATTTATTTCATAAATGTTACAAAATTATGATAAATTATTTTTGTTAAACTGTTGCCTTGTGCTATTTTTTTTCTTTTTCAGATTTCTTTTTTTATTTAACAAGTTTACTTTTATGTCTTTTCTTGCTTAATAGGTCTTACTTAAAACACAACAATTGCAGATAAAATATATTATTAAATGAGTCTGTAATATAGTTATTTTTTAATGAATTAATAAAGATAAGAAACTTGAACTGAATATATAATTGTTAGTCATGTATAATTATAGATTGTTAGGAGCTGCTGTTTTCAGTTTGTAAACTTTAAAGAGAAATATTTAAAAAGTGTGTAATATTTGAAAAAAATGAGGTTTAAAAACATAACTCTATTATCTATTTGTCGAATAAAATTCATGTTAATTAATTTAATAGTTCAATTAATGTGGATAAATTGTAATACCGATATATATTTTCCATGCTTTGAACTCCTTTAACTTTTTTTCTAAATTTATTATGTAAAAGTTCATTACTCAAGTAATATCAAGGAAAATAGATTTCTGAAGAGGAAATTTATTTACATTTTTACATAAAAAATTTTTATTGGTTATTATTTTATAACTCACTTATTTAATTGCATAAATTGTAAATTATTTACTTCATGAAATGGTGGTAAAGACAGTTTACTTTTATTATACATTTCTTTTAATAATTTTAAATTTAAAAAATATTAATAAAAATGATAATTATAAAATACATATAACCTTAAATGAAATATTTTAATTGTGTCATTTTTATGTAAATTATTTAAAGAAAGTTAGAAAATATGAATAAATTAGAAAATGGAAATCAAAATACTTGATATAGAATACATATAACCTTTACTGAAATATTTTAGTAGTGTAATTTTTATGTAAATGGATTTACCCTATTTTGCATTTATCATTTATGTTCTGATTAATTTTATGCAGATACAAATACTGTTTCGCAAAAATTAATTACTGTAATTCAAAAGCCATTAATTTTATGTTAACTACAAAATATGTAAATAAAAATATTTTTCACTTTTAGGTACGCAATTTCGCATTCTATAATAATTTTTATTTCTTAAATGAGAAAATATATTCAAGTTTATCATTTCCTTTGTAACACTTTTAATAAAACTAAAGAATCATTACCGCTTTTATGTAAAATAAAAATATGCTCATTCATAATCAAATTTTAAATAAACATTAAATTGAATTTTCTTCTAAGACTTGTGATAATTTAGAAGCAATCATCCAAAGTCTTAAAAGTGTTTAATACCTGAAAATAATTTTAACATAAAATATGGTTCATTTTCTCTGTAAAAGATAAAAACAGCATAAAATTAGAGGGCCCTGCAAATATATCTTGCAAACATTTAAATATAATAAGATAAGTTATAAATGTATAATTGTCATGGATTTTATTATATAGCTTTTTTGATGTTGATTTTTCACCTACGCTGTAGCAGCAATTGATCATCAGAAATATTAGAAAATGGAATATATTTAAAATTCTATAATTTTAATGAAATTAATAAGAATCAAAAGAAAATTTGAATAAATTCAAAATTTAGAAAATAGTTTTTCATAATATTATAATTAATAAAACTGTTAAATATGTGAGATGGAAAAGGAATTATGTGGATTCTTTGAAATGGTCTGATATCATATTTCTTCAATATTTTATTAACATTTCTAGTGAAAAATTAAATAACTATTAAACTATTTATACAAACAATTAAATTGTTGTTAGTTACATAAGCATCTTATACTAAAATTTACTACAACTAATGGAAATAGAGAAACTGGTCAATGTTATGAAAAACATTGTTACCTGAGGTATGAACATATAATTTTACGAATGCTTTAGTATTATTAAATAAGCTTATTTTACTGAGTAAAATAGTCTTAACTCTGTTGTGAAATTAAATTCCAAACTAGTTTCAATTCTACCAACAATTTGCTTTCACCGCCAAACAGAAGACGCTTTTTCTGACTTCATTCACCGTTTTGCAGAAGATTGGCCTTGGCTTCACCAAATATCATAAGTAACAGCAACAAAGTTAGTTCATATTAGTTTAAAGCTGTACAAAGTATGTTATTTCATTTATTTATGACTCGACTTCAGTGTAAATCAATAAAAATTTTGCAAATTTTTATAAACTTTAATAAAAACAAATTCAAATTCTTTATTGGATGTATAGTACCTTACATGAGGAACTCTAAGCACTAAGGTTTATTCAGTTCCGGAACCTGTAATTAACCTGTTAAGGAAACCGATTGTTAAGGAAACTGATTCTAAAATTTCATTTGCTGTCACATAAAATATTTTAAAAATGAACACTAGGGAAAATTTTCAGAATAAAAATAGCTTCTGTTTTGTGAAAACTTCCAAAGCATGTTGAATTTTAAGAATTTGCTGTTTTTATTATTTCAAATAGCAAAACAAAATAGAAGAAAGACAAAAATGCAAAAAAGAACTAGAGATGACTAAGAAATGATTGAAGTTACTACCTTAAAATTACTCTCTTTCGAATACAGGGCCATCTTTAAGTCGGTATGAAATAACAAACAACGAAAGAATGTAGGTGGACGAGATTCATTGATTCAACCCTTTTACAATGAAGGCAGTTTGATGAGTCAAAAATTCTAAACACGTATAAATGATTTCCCAGGCAATCGTGACTCGTCAAAAAATGGAGTTGAGTAGCAAAATAAAGGCGTAGTGGATTTTTATCCAATGACGGTGGATTTTTTTTCTTTTGTTAGTATGCTACTATTGCCACTGATTTGAGAAATCTGCGCAGAAGAATAAATATTTAGAGGTTTATTCAATATCAAATTTGACATCGTATAAACTTAGTTGTTATAAATATATTATGCAAATAAAATAAGAGTAAATAAAAATTTGGATGAACAGAAATCAATGCCACCAATACAAAATTTAAACGCAATAATACATAGAATTACATCTGTAAACAATCTACGCTGAGTACTCGTTACGTGACAAGTCATTGCAGCGCCCCTAGTGATGATTTGAGACCACTGAACCAATGGCCTTAATTGCTGTTTGAGAGTCGGTGAACAAAACCACTCCTGTAACTATATTTTCAAAGACCAATAGCTGACTTATAGCGATTTTTGGTTTTGTAATGTTTGCCTCCATGAAATCAAAAACATTAGTATGGTTCTCCGAAAGTGTATTCATTTACATCTGTTCTTTATGATTAAGACAAGCCACTAGCATTCTTTTCCATTACATACAAGCGTTTGCGTGGGTGTTTCGAGGTAGAGAACTTCCCGAAGCTGTAGACAATATTGCCTAGGAGAAAGTTGTCCTGGTAGCACTTCTTGGAATAAGCGTACTTTGTATTCCATAATTTCTGATAATCTATTTTTCTGTACAAATATAAATTTTGAAATTATATATAACAGAAGCATTAACCCAAAATATATGAAAAGTTAACAAAACATTTATTAAGTTTCAAATGGTTTATTTTTTATTGTTTAAAAAGAACTAGTTCCAAGAATCTAATAATTTCTTTTTCCAAAAATGAAAACACGATTTGGATTGTTTTTATAAGAACTACAGGTAATGATTTAGATTTCATAAAATTATTTTGCTTGATCATTTAAAACCATTTTTGATCAAGTTAAATAAATCCAAAAAACCAAATTATGTTGATGTATTGTACTCGAAATAAAAAATTATTTATCCCAAATATTTCACTATAACTGAAATATCTCTCTATACCATTCAAAATTTTCTTACTTATATTTTTTATATTAAGGATGCTCTAATAGGACATTTTATAAGAAACTGATCAATTTTAATCATTTAAAAATAACTGACTTATGTCAAATTCAATAGTAAATATAATTTTTGATAAACTTTGAAAGAGATACAAATATACATCATATTTTTACAATTATTAATTATATTTAATAAATTATTATATATATATCACCAATTTTTACAAAAATAAATAAATAAATTCCATTTTTAACACATTTTTTTAACATTTTAAATGTAAATAATCATTTAATACTTATAAAAATATATATTTACTTTTAAAGAGGAAACAAAATACTGTTCCCAACTAACAACAGTTAGGATTCTAACAAATAATACTTAGGATGATCCTCTAATTGCTGTTTGTTAAAATACAATCACTAAATTTCTAACTGTATAAAGCTCCAGTCACACATTCGAACATTATTTCTATAATATATTTTCTCCATATTCTCTAGAATAATATAATTGTATTTAATGCAAATATATTCTGAGTTTTTTAAAGTAAAATTTGCGAAATTATATTACAATAGTTATCGCGCTATTAAAAAACATTCTAACCAGAATTTATATATATATATTAAATAACATTACTATCATTGCTTTTAAATGAAAACATATATTCTGTAATGTTTGAAACCCTATTAAAAATGCTGTTTCATCTTTAGCTCGATACTATCTAACAAAATTAGTTTTCCTCGGGTCTTTTAAGTCTATTATCCATTACTTCTGAATATCTCGCGAAGAAGCTTTCTTGAATAGGGTATATAGAACGGTATAGGGTACTTAAAAGGATATGTATTTTTTCAATTCAATTCATAGGAAATTTAAAATTCCTAATTAATTTTGCTACAAATGTCTGGGCAAAATATTAAAATAAATATTTATATGTAAGATTATTACTTTTATTTTTACACTAATATTGTAAAAGTTTTAAAATTACTTTAAAAGATTTTGCTGTATTATTAAGTTATTATTAAGGTTAATATTAAGGTTATTAAATAAATTTAAAAAAGTTTAATACATCAAATAAGTTTTGCTTTGTTTTTAAAAAATGTTATTTTCTTTTTGAAAAATCTGACTTTTTTTAACAATGAAGAATCGTTTTTTACTTTTAAATTTGTAATTTAATCCTCCCTAGCATTAGTTTTTTTAAGGAATATTTTATCTGCCCAGAAACAGTATTTCATTTGCAGCTAATATATAACAAAAATTACAAAAATCAAAGAGTTAAATTTATTTTGAAATGTTTTATAATTTGATTAATTCATCAAAATTAATTAAATCTAGCGTCTTCTATATTTTCTGTGTTAATTCTAGAAAGTTATCTTTCGAAGTTTTTGTATGATTGATTTAAAACCATCAGTTGATTCTGCCAACAATACATATTCTAAATTATTCATAATATTTTTATAAATTTATTCATAATATGTAAACTTCTAAAATATTACAAATATGAGACATTTAATAAGCAATTTAATTGCAAATATATCACATACACTTTGTTATGTGTGACATCATTTCTTCCGCAGCTTTTAAGTAAACTTCACTCCTTTTTAAGGCTAGTAGAAAGAACGAGTCACTATGTGAAATATAAGCTTCCTAAGATATTCAACGACCTATTTTCCTTCTACTAACCAGCAATTTTCAAAAAGATTCTAAAACTTTCTAAATTTCCGAAGTTTTTGGTGACATATTTGAGTTGTTGAAAAGTTTCGATTAAATATTTACATTTTCAAATGTTTCTGCAGTTTGAGAAATACTTAATGTTTTATGCGAGTTCTTTTAAAACACTTTGCAAAGACTTACTTTATCATATTAAGATAATACAGAATTCGTGTTTGAGTGCACATAGGTGATTTATTTTATGATATTTTTTTCATATTAATTGAATATAAATTAATATTATTTCTAATTAAGCGCGCTTCCTGTTGGGATCAAATACAAATATTTTTACTGCTGTAAATTATTCTTTTTGCAGAATGTCATTAAAAAAACGGTTGTATATTATTCTGTTCAAGAGACAAATAAGTTTTTTTACAGACTTTTTTTCGGTTTTATTTTATGGTTCGTGTCAGAACAAAATATGTAATAAGAAATTTTACTTGGATTAAAACTTGTTTCTGAATCTTTTATTTTTGTTTCTAATGGCGGGCACCCTTGAGCAAGTATAGTACATTAGCCACAACAAGGCCGGAAACTGCTACCCATTTTATCGTTACCCAGTGGACACCTGTGAACCAAGTCACGGAGGTACAAGTAGCATCGCCCACGCCACACTACCACAAACCCGTTTATACGACGGGCCACATTCATCCATCATCTGAGGAAAGGGCAAGAAACGCAGATAGAGAAAGTACATCCATGCCCAAGCCGGGATTCGAACCCAGGTCCTCCCCATCTGTAATCAGATACTCTAACCACTAGACAGGTAGGATATTTCTGAATCTTAATAATAGGAAAAATTCTGTACGACAATTATTACAAATTTATCTTAAATAATATTGTCTGTTTAATCAAATAGTGGTGGATTATTTATATTTTTCGACATAATGCTTGAATATAACGATATTTTCTTGCCATGCTTCTACTTTCAATTCTACATTTATCTTGTGTACGTGCAAGAAATCAAACAAAAGGTTTTATAGGAAAAAGGATATACTCTAAACATTATGGAAGGATGCGACCATAGATCTAGAGCATGCTCTTAAAGATGATCGGAAAGCAAATAATTAGATCTATTTAATTGGTCATACCAGAATAGAGACGATGTGCAGAACACCGTACATACCGTATAACGTCAGACTTAGTGATTTTATAGTTTCATATCTTATAGAGTCGTTTTCCAAAAACCCTACAAACTCTATAACGCCAAACTGGTGTTTAATAATTTCTTTTCTTATAAAATCATTAATAATCAAGGAAACAAAATAAAAAAACTAAAATTTTGTGGCACATAAAAACGCGATAGCTCTAATGTTTACGTTTACGCCAGCGAGCTTCCCTGTACCCAGCTCAGAAGAGCTATACCAGAGATAGCTCTAATGTATAATAATTTCTAATAATTACATATAAATAAAATGTTGATTTATATGTAATTATTGGAAATTATTATAATTTTATATAGAGCAACGCACAACACTCATGAGCCTGAACATGAGTAATCTGTTAAGTTGAACATAGGAGATTAATATAAACATAATAATTAAAAATATCCTTATTATTAAATCTCATGCATTAATAATAACAATTGATCATGTGTGATAAATTTTAATACATTAATTCGTAAACCATTTACTTATTTATTTTAGAGCATTATTAAGTATGAAAAAAGCATTAATTAAGCTTGATAATGAAAAAAAAAGTTCATTAGCGAGAATTTCTTAATAAATATCCATACAGACATTTAATTTTAAACTTTTAAAATATGACCACTTTAGAATAACAAATATAGACATTTACAATTACGTTGCTACAAATGATTATATCTTTCTAAGAAAGTTTTCTGCAATACTTATTTTATTATTTTAAGTAAAAACTAAGCATTATATTTAAACTGCAAGATTACAGCATATTTTAAATAAATCCTTTCCAATTTAAAAATAAGTATATATTAATTTTAATTGAAGTTTTATATCGTTATTAGCTTTGTGTTTAAGAGAAAACAGTTTTATATCATCTTTAATATACACTGATAGATTATTGATGTTTAGGAGTCATATTTTTTATCGAAAATGTTGTTTTGAATAACGTATTTTTTTCAAACCCCACATCTGCAGCATCTAAAACATTCATTATAAAATATCATACTGTGAGAAATATTTTATTTGAATACCTCTAGAAATTTCTCAGTCGTTTTGCATATTTTTCAATATTCACTTAAAATTCAATAAATTCCAGCAACGTCGTCCAAAACAGATGAGGATTCCTCTCATGGTATTCATAAAAATTCAAAGTACAAAAAAAAAAAACATTTGAAATTCTAAATTCGAAGACACAAATAGCATTTTAGAGAATTTTTTTTTGTTTTGATTGGGACACATTCTTTCAGATTTAAAATTTAAATAGAGTTTAAAAATGAACTGGAGAGGCATGCGTTAACAACTCAAAGTGCACAGCAAAACTCAATTTCAAGCTATTTTTATAAAAAAAAATAAAGTTTATAAAATTTCTCTAACATTTTTCGATTTTCTGAAAGATGTTCTTGTATATTAAAAATATTATACGTATTTATGATGTAAAAACTTTCTTTCTTATATATTATTGTAATACAGATATACTTTTTAATAATGTGGTTTCATTCTTGTAATTATTTTCATTACAATAAATAAATATAAAGTTACCTGAATCTAGAATACTATAAAAGATGAGTTGAATGGATTTCCTGTTATTTAACTTCGTATAAATATATATATTTTTTTTGCCTAATTTTTACAGAGAATTGTTATTTTTTTAGATCTGAAATTTATTATTATTTTATTATATTGCTTGTAAATTTAATTTTTTTCCATGTAGATTTTACAACTTAAAACGAATTTTGAATTATTTTAAGAAGCATGAAGTAATTCAAAGCACGAAACATATGTTAATGAACGTAAACCATTTGAAACTATAATTCAAATATTTATAAATTAACTAAGATTGAATTATATGGAGAAATGATGACAAATCATTTGACGCAACATCGTGATTTGAAATATCCCAAAATTATTTAACGTATATATATTCAGAATATTAATGATTCATTCTTATTTTACAAAAACATGTAATTTCATTTCCATGTTACCAAAGTGTAAATTGTAACTTTTACAAAGAGGAGCATTCATACTATTATTATAATTAGTTGGTATTATAATTGCAAGCTAATAACACTGCATCATATTTTAGAATAAACTTGTAAATGTTTTGCTCCCAAGGACATTAAGATCTTCAAAGTTCTTTCAACTATTGTATTATTCACATCTTTACATTATCAGGATTTCATTTGGGAATCTTTTGAATTTAACATTAATATAAAAATGTTAGAATCGCTTTGTGCTTCGATCACAAATAAGATATTAATTTTATTCTCATCGTTCCATAAAATTGTATCTTTTAATTTACATTAAAACCAGCTATTTTGAAATGTTGAGCATGACTTTTCTGGAATTAAAATTTCTTTTGCATTAATATGTTATTATAAATTTGTTTTGTTTTTAATTCATACACATTCAGTAATCAAAGAATAAATCTCTAGATTATTTTCTTATAGTGTATAATTTGATTTTAATTTAGTCATTTTGCAAAATTTTTGAAGCTAACAATGCTTGTGTTCACCAAGCAGTATCTTGCTTGTGTTCACAAGTTCTATGAATTATTGTATTATTTACTTCTTCATATATTCAAAAGGCAGTTTGGAAATCTTTTGAATTAAACACATTATGTATTAATATAATTTGTGAAAACCTTTCATATCATCATAAAGCTACATATCAAGTAACAATTAATTCAGTGTGTGTTTGTGGCGGGTATGCGCGTGCTAAATGATTTGAAGAATATAATAAACTATATTGAAGTATAAAATAAACTAATTAAAACATGAATAATTTAGTATATAAATTAAATAATATTCATTAGTGTCAAAAATTATTGTTAATTTTTGTTAGTGTTAATAAATATTGTAAATATTAGTTAAAGTGTCAATAATTCCTGTCAATATTCAGTATGTATATATAAATATATACACATTATATAATTAAATGTAAAATTATATAAATAAATATATAATAGATGTATATATAAACATCACAAATTTTTTTAAGCATTTTGATAAACTAGTCTGGAAATATTTCATTACGTGTAAAATAGAAATCTTTATCTTTTAATTATTTCCTAATATGAATCACAAGAAATACTTAGAAATGAATTATAAGAATTTAAGGAATATACTAACTTCAGTTATCAAAATAAAAACTTCATTTAATTAAAAATTTAATTCAAACTTGTAACTGTAAAATAGTTAACTTGAAACTTGTAACTTTAATAAGCGAATTTTAATTGTTAATTTCATTTTAACTATGAGGTGTTTTAATTGATTGATAAATTCATTTAAATTTTTCTTTTTTTAGTGGATATTCTAACATCTGAATTAAACATATTTGTTTTTTATAATCCACTAATTATAACAATTTTTTAATAAATGTTATTTTTGCCAAATGTATTCAATAAATGACACAATTACAGAATAGTTTAAAATATTCATTCAAAATAAGAATGCCATATTAGTAATAATTATAGTTTAAAGAATAAAAATTTATGAAATATGCATTCCTTTATTTAAATATGCTAATATTTTTTATCCAAGCAAAAGCAATATTTAATTTCATTTGTAATATTTTTTTTCTTTTACAGTAATAAATATTTTCTTTAAATACAATTTATTCCAAAAAAAATTAGTTTATTAACTTTTTTTAAAAAATTTATGAAATTTGTTAAATAATTAATTAAAATTATTATTTTAATGTAAACAATTAAATATTTTAAATAATATATTTTAAAAATTCTTACCAACATTTTAAAATGATATTTTAAGAGTTTTATCAGTAAATAATAAAAACGCAATTTGAATTGATAAGATGTAACAATTACAGAACACAACATATGTTTGGGAACGTGCTGAATTCTTGATAAAATTTAAGAAAAATGCCTCTTGCAAATTAGACTCATTTATTAGCAAAGGGAAGTAACACAGCAGGAAAATTGCACATTTTCTAATGACTCACTTTAATAAATTTAGTAAGTATGTACTACCCATAAGACGAATAATTCGATCAAAATTAAATAGATGACATTATTCATAAATTTAAAAGTAATCTTAATGTTAATAGTTATCTTAGAAAGAACTCACAGCAGTAAGATATTCATTTCCATATATATTTCAACAATACAAAAGAAAAAGAAAATTGAATTTCTGCGTATCATTTTAATGGGTTTTAACTAAACAAAAAGAATATCACATTGACTTCTTGGTCAAAATAATTCTTTAACGCATCCAGAATTTTATCTGTGTTAATTTTGATCATAATAGATCTAAAGTATGTAAATGTATGAGAGTCAAAACTACAAAATTTATTCCAGCTCATAATCAAACTACAAAATTCATTTCAGAGTAAAATGAATAAAAAATGTCTTGCGAGATTGCGAGATTATCGAAAAAAGTATAACTCTTTTTTTAATGTATTTGACAATAATATTTCCAACTAATAAATAATAAGCAATAAATATCATCGTAGACAAAATGTATAATAATAGACTAATGAATTTAATTGTTACTGCTAAGTACATGCCTAACTAGTATAAAAATAACTTTTTTATATAAATATTTCCCATAGTAAAGTTTGTTTTTTATAAAATATTTTAATTAATTTTTAGAAAAATTTATATACAAGAAAATTTATATAAAATATTCAGGAAAGATTATGTTAATGTCGTAAAATTTTCCATTCATTTAATCTCTTTAGAAAACAAGTACTTGGAAACTACATTATTATTATATACAAACAAATATATTTAAGGAAATTTCCTTAAGGATTATAATTACAAGACATTTTAATTAGAATAATATATTAAAATTTCATAAAAAATTACTAAATTTAATAAAAAATTAATGATTTATTTTCCACAAAAATAATCTAATCTGATAAAAACAAATGATGTTGAAAAAATTGTTTTTGCTTAAACCTTAAATAATTCCCATTTAAATAAACTATTATTGCTCTCATTACAATATGGCACATTCATGGATATAACAAGTCAGACAATTACATATTGTAATCAAAGCTATTATTCTGTTGTTGGAGTGCTTACAAAAGATCACGTTTTGTAAATTCCAATTGTTTGACTACATAACACTCATTAAAGGAGCTCGTGAAATGAATTTAGTTGCACGTGTATAGATTCCTTAAATGTAAATTTTAAAAATACTTATATAGGATAATTATTATATATATAAAGAAAAAATAAAGCATACAACATAGTACGAATAAAATTAAATCAATATCACACCAACAAAAACTGAATAACGAAAATGTATCGATGAATTAAATAAAAAGTTTTCTCCACGTTTTTAAACTTAGCTTAAGCAAATATTATAAGAATGATTATAAGAAGAAACATTTCTGAAAAATATTTGATTGCAATTAATTTTTCAAATGATATGAAAAAATTTCCGTTCAAACTGTCTCAAATTATCAAATCTCATGCTCATTTAATACATTTATTAAATGCATCTAAATTTTGAGATCGTAAATGCATAGAACTAGTGCATGAAAATAACAATAGTAAATAGTTAATAAAACTCCAGAATATATATATATATATATATATATATATATATATATATATATATATATATATATATTGTGCACATGAGCAATCTTCATATAAACTCATTAAACTCTATTTCTTAGATACAAAAAAATAGAAGAAATAAAATATGCAAAACATTCAGTATCACAATTTATAAGTGTCACTTTAAGCATTTATCATAATATTTAAAATTACATTATAGCTTTTATTCCTATAATTTTGAGCGATACATCAACAAAAACTAAATAATGAAAATATACCGTTCCTTAAACATATATATTCCTAATCACAACCATCCACTTAAAACATGAATTTTTTAAGAAACATACAGATTAATTTAGTATAATAAATAATTCGAGTAGATAGTTATGTAATTGTGGATGTATATTTATTACACTAAAAGAGTATATTTCTTTAAGAAAAAATTATGGGCAAAAAATGCATTCAAAAATTACATTAGTATACAACAAACACATTTACAATTATGTTTCAACAAATTAAATCAATGTTATTTATTCTCTATCAAAAATTAAAAAAAGTAGTTTTGATTGAGAAAATAAATGCAATAACGATTCTGAAAAATTAATGTGTTCTCATTAAAATGTAACTACAAATATGAATTTATAAAGTCAACAAAAACAGAGTAGCATTTTTAAATTACCTGTTATCAAAATTTGAAAAATTATATTTATGTTCTTGAAACTTTATAATTATTACACTTCTCATATTCTTATTTTTATCTTTTCTATAAAAACATTCACACTATTGAGGAAAAGTAATTATTTATAAATAGATTTTCTCAGTTTCTATAAATAACATTATATATTATATTTATTTAAATTTAGAATATAGTCCTATAAATTTATTCATTGAAAAAAGACTAACATTATTTCGAAATACATATAAATCGATAGACTGAAATTACATTCAACGTAAGATTCTTATATAATAATAATAAAATTATTTCATTCCAATCATAATATATAGCTCAGAAATGACATAAAACAAAACAATATAAGCAAAATTATCAATGTATTTTTAAAGTAATTTTAAAATCATTATAATTATTACTTATATCATGAAAATCACAGTAAATTATTCTAAATTTATCAATGAATAGTTGGCAACTTAACAAAAGTTGTACAATACTTTAAAATATGTTACATCTTATTTGTTAGAAAGAATTAGTAGTTATATTCAATAACGTAAGATAGAAAACCTTGAAATACTTCAAGAGTCGGTCATGCCTGACATTCTTGCAGAAAAAGAAAATAAATATCCCCTTTCTAGTGCTCATCAATAACTGGATTCGAAGTAAATTACTATGATTTACTTTATTTATATACATTGATATCGAGATCTTATCTTTTATTAAAATGATATCTCTAAATTCTACATTTCGATTACTTAATAAATAGTAATAAATGATAAGTAATATATTTGATGAAAAAATTTATACAATTTGATAAAAATTTGTAATACTTAATTAAAATCTGTAATACTAGTAATACTTTAAATTTGATTTTATCTATTTTAATGACTTATTGTAAACATATAAGAATTCTGTATATATTCCTGAATTTCAACAATTAACATGATATTTAGAAAAATAAGAGTTTATATTCCTTTTTTTATGTTTACATTATTTATTATTTAATTAAAAGAAAAGCTGATTTAAAAAATTTACTTTATCACTTTAAAATATTACAGAATTATTTGATTGATAGATTTTGTATTTTTAAATACATCATTCACAAATTACTGTAGTATATTTTTTGCAGTGTTACCAAGATATTTTTGTGATAATCAATATGGTAGTGAATAAAAGTTATAAGGAAAATGTGACTTAAATTCATTTAAATAAGTAATTTAAATGAATTTTAGAAAGGAGAATATTTTGCTGACTCTCCTAGATCTATCAAAATTGAGATGTTCCCCTTGGAAATCGGACATGATTGCCTAGATACACAAGCGTATCACATTAGTGTATATGATTGCCTCTTTTGCATTTCATACAATCAGAAATCTGAAGTTATCAAACATTATTTGCTAAATTGTTCATTGTTACAGAAGAAATTTAAAACAGTTGATATTTACTGGCTAAAGTATTGGAGCAGTTAAAAATCATTGAATAAATTTCTTTTTGAGTTCCCTGTTATCATATATCTTTTTCTAAACTAATTACAGTTATGTATTGATTTTTACTTAATTCAAATTTAAATTTATTTATATACTTCTATCAAATGGATCTTTAATGTGTAAGCATCAATCATGTACAATCAAGAGCTTTCGGAACAGAAAGTATTCTTTAAGAAACATATAACAACATTCCATTATTTCATTTAAACTACTTCAATGAAATTTTCTTTATTCTATTTATAAATCCTATTAATCCTATTTTTATAAATCCTATATATCCTAATCTTATTTCGGTCTACTTTCGAAAGACAATAAAACTTTAAAATATATATTTCCTTACGATACTTATAACTAGATTAACTTGTAAAAAAATAAAATCTCACAATTTCCTAAAAGTCATCTAAAGAAATGAATAGTGTAAAATATTTGAATGGGAAAAAATAAATTCATTATTTTTTCGGTCGATGACTATAGTGTTCGATAATTTGTTTAGGATCGATCATACAATTTCAGGTTTATGCTGGTTGGAAAAATTACATTTCACACTAAAAATTATTTTGCTGTTTTTTTAACAGGTTCAACAATAAACAGGTTCTTAAAAATAGAATTCTACAAAGAGAAAATGCAGTACAATCCCAAATTTTATTATTATTGATAAAAGCAAAAATACATGTCAGGCACTTAAATTCGGGAATACTGTTTTTGGTTCAAGTACTATAAGAGCCAGTTACGTGGAATTTTGGTATCATCGGTTTATTTGATGTTAAAGTTTATTCAGGTTTATCCATTCAGGTTTATTTGATGTTAAAGATAGTCCTTTTCAAAAGGTAGGCCCATCATTAAAAATATTGATAAAAATCACAAAAATATCCGAAGTTGAACAATATATTATAATCCAAAGAATCAGTACAAAAAAGTTTGAAATCATTTTCATAAAGCTAATCGAAACATGTAAATAAACCTAGAAATTCACATAAAAATAATGGATTTCTTTTTACACAAACTAATATGTAAAATTGAACAAAATTTTATAAATTATATAAGAAAAGCTTTAGCAAAAAATAAAATGAGTAAAACTTCGCAGCTTTTCTAAGAAAAATTTAAAATTATTTTTTTCCTGAGTTGGAAGTTTTAATTTTTATTCTTAAAATATAATTTATAGAATTTAAGCTAGACATTTTGATACACTAAACATTAAAAAATGTTCTTTTACATAATTTAATATTGTAATCATTTAAAATTTTAATCATTCCAAAATTTTCTTTTTTGTAATTTTTAAATTAAACGTACATATATAAAAATCTTAAAAATTTTGTTTTACACTTACATTAAATAAATTAGCCAATTTTTCTCTTTTTTTATATATTTAAAAAATATACATTAACATCAAAATAAACCTTATAAATAAGAAATAAGATAAATGTGAGGTTAAATTCTCCAGACGAAAAGCAAGAACAACTTTTCATAGGATAATGTGAAAAAAAATAAAGATCGAATTATAAGTATCATTCTGATATTCAATTTTGTTTTAATTAGAAAGAAAAATAAAAAGTTTGCAATGCATTTTTCAATGAAAATGAAATTAGATTTAATACTTGTGTGTGTGTTATTTTTCATCAAATAAATCCTTTTCATTCAAAACCTAATAAAATATTTCGATTTCATCCATAATGAAAAATGCTTATAAATCTTTTTAAAATAATTATATGTTATTTTTGAAATAATTTCACAAAATTCGTCTTTAAGCATATAAAAAGAAAGCTTTCAAATCTAATTTCTTTTGTGTGAAAATATCAGACTCCTTTACAAAACACAAAATTATTCCAAATATTTCAGGAAAATTAATAGGAACAGAGCTTTCTAAATATGTAACTTTACATTTCACCCATATTTAAATTTATTTATTAATTGAACACTGTCAATTAAAATTAATGGAACATATATAAATACATATATCTATCTATCTGTCTATCTATCTATCTATCTATATATATATAAATATATATATATATATATATATATATAAAGAAAGTAAGCAAAATTAACTTTAGGCATAATTATTTATGAAGCAAAATGTTAGGTATTCAAATAGCTTTAATACCGTAGAGTAATAGAATTTTCTCGTGTTAGTTTTCTTCATGGCATTTTTAATGACTAGTTCAAAATTGAATTCTTTCTTTTTGGTAGAATTTAATTAGATAGTTCACTCACCCATGGACAAACACACACAGAAAAATTAAATAGGCTGGGTGTGCCTGGAATTTTCTGACGTATGCTTTTGCTGAAGATTATTATAATTCTGCATGTCTTTGTCTTTTAATAAATGAAAAAAAGGGAGATTATGAATTTTTATGAAGAGGAATTATTTTCTTGAAAATGTTCTAAAAGAATATAAATCAATTATTCAATTCAATGACTAAATAGATATATTGTTATCTGATTAAATTTGCAAATTTTTTCCATTATATAATAGTCTTAATTATTTTAAATATTCTGATAAATTATGAATAGCAATTTCCAGCATATCTAAAAAAGAGATTTCAATTTTCATTATTTAGAAATTTATTTTATTTATTAATTATCCATTATATATTTGTTTATTAAATTATACTCTTTATTCATATTTCATAAGATTATTATATTTTTGCAATGATATATATTTTGAACTGTCACATTTTACGAAATTTTACAAATAAGTTAAAAAAAATTCTATTTATCATAAAAATTAATGTTATAATTGGTTGATTTGTGGATATCTACAGGGTGCTTCAAAAAAATGTATACACACTTTAAACTATTGTAGTTTTCCCGCTCTACAAGGCTAATGTTATATTTCTTCGCCTGGTGCCAGCATAATCGTCCCTCTATGTTATATTATCAGTTGGAATTTGTAATATCAACATGGGGGACGTACGTTTGAGTTTTGAAGAACGTAAGCAGGTTATTAAGTGGTACCTTACACCACTGGATTTCTTCTTGTGGGGCACAGTAAAAGATGAGGTGTACAAACGTAAACCACGTAACCTAGACATTCTTTGGAATGAGATTCAAGCAGTGTGTAGAGAAATCTCATTGGACGTTTTGATACGATGTACAGAATCAGTGGTGACTCGTACTCAGAATTGTATTGATGCTGCAGGTCACCAATTTGAACAGTATTAACATTTGTTATTTATGTTTCATTTACATTGGACTTTCAGCTTTCTATTTTTCTGAAATTTAACTTTGTAGAACGGTAAATAAATTTTCTATGGAAGTTCAAAGTGAGTATACATTTTTTTGAAGCACCCTGTACATTGGATTTTTATTTACAATGTAATATAAAATTTATTTGTTATATTATAAATAAAAATCCAATATATTTATCGACTTTCTGGATGCCGTAAAAAACTTTTTTTTCACAAGTGTAATTACTTTTATTTTGGAATAATTATTTGTATGAATATCTAATAAATATTTAGAAATGTACATAAAACATAAAGAAAAGTGAAATAGTAATAAGTTTTTAAAATATATTACAATTTAACTCCAGAATGTATTTTCGTTCACATATAAATTTCCTTGGAATAAAGCACTTTTTTCATTAATGTTATTGCTTATTTTTTCAGAAACATAATTTGAAAATTCTATTGTAATTTATAGTAATACATAACTAAATAATTCGCCATCTCAGTTATATTCAGAGTCAGTTCATATAAATGTCGCTTTTTAAAACAATTGATTATCTTGACGAAAATATCTCCCATATTTTACTGTGTTCCAAGAAATTAATGTTAAAAATGTATTTTGCTCACACATTTCTTAACGAAAAAGTCACTAGTTACTCTTGATTAGGATATTAGGTTGCAATTTAGGAATTTTATTTGAATCACTGTTGAACAATAGCATAAGGGAATTTTTTAGCATTATGGTCAGTTCCTGAATATATAGAAAATGAAAAATCTTCATGAGAGGCTTACTAGTTACTTAAAGTCTTTTTGATCACAGTAATTCAAGATGATTACACAAACTCCCAAGGAAACATAATTTACCTTATTATCATTTTCTATTTCAATACATTTATCATAGATGATAGCCCCATCAAATGATAGTAACATTGAAAATTATAGTCAAATCTCAGACATATATTAGATTTGAAATTTTTTATTAGTGACCCAATATTTTATAGCCTAGCAGAAAAAAATAAAAGCTTTTAAAATATCTATAATATGATATACTCTGACAAAACGGAATTTTGCTAAACTGAAAGCTATGTTAAAGATTCATATTTAAGATAATTTAACAATCATCAGCCGAATAAATATTCATGTATAAATGAGAAACTTCTCTGTTTTTTTTTCTCTTGTTGTATAGAAGTTTACTCCTCATATTAAGAATTTTTTACACTTCATACATGAGAATTCTTTACTACTCATAGTATTATGTAAAATTGTAAAGTGTAAAAAATATTTATTAGTATTCAATTTAGCAAAAAATTTAAACACAGAATAACAATAAGTTTTCATATTTTAATTATAACATAGAACATTTGTTAAAAATAAATTTATAACTAAATTTTTATAATAAATATACAAAAATAAAATCTTACATAAATATACATCTTCTATTGCATTATTTATAGATTAACTCATTAAAAGTTTTAAAATGAAATAATTTAAAGCATTTTGATAAATAATATTTGCTTTTTTAATTAATTTTAACTTATAAATAAAAATAATTTTTAACGGGAACAAATTTCCTCCTGTTTCAAATGAATATTAATTAAGTTGTGCTTCTCTCTCATTTTATATATTTAATGAAAACAAGGAAAGATAATTTTCCATTTTGTAGATGTGTTCGTTTTGTGGTGAAAATATTTTGAGGCTTCTTAATTAAAATAAAATACAATGGTATTTTTCTCAGTTTCAACGATGTTTTTAAATTTTCAAATTAAGAATGAAAATTAGCAATACATTTCGCCAATTACTCTCCTATATTATGAGGTAAAAGAATTTTTCATTTCAACAAATAAATAGGTTACGCCTGTAAACTAACTAGACAGCATTATCACCTTTTATATTTTAAAACCGAAGTAAAAATATATAGTAATTAGCAAATTTAAAATGCTATAGTTATAGACAAATGCTGAAATTTTGAATTCAGATATATTTCTTTTATTTTTATCCATCATTTCTAGATAATTAAATGAAGGCTTTTCTCATTTATTAAGTAAAAGTATAGTATAAATGAAATATTACTTTTATTTAAAAAGTTATATTTTCAGAGGCAGTGTTATTCGTATTCTTATATAATATATTTTTAAGTTAATTAAGAAACAATTATATAACATTTGACTTATTCGAAATATTTCAAAATAATATAATTTAACTAATATATACTTCCCATTTCAAAAATATATAAGAAAATTGTTGCCATGTTTCCAAATAATTAGGAAGATTTCGTATGTAATTGTGAAATACTTCCTGCATGGACTTACTTTTTCAATATAAAGAACATGAAAAAACAAATTAATCTTTAGCTGAAAAATTATATGTTATTAATCTTCTGCAATACAATATAATTCAATTTTGTTAAATTCATTTTTAAGTTACCTTTTAACTAATAATAATTTTTAATAAGACAAATTTAGTTTTGGTATTCTTTAAATTCTACTTACTATTATGTAATTTTCTTAATAAAGGAATTCAGACATTGAATTTAAATTTAGCAGAAAAATAAATTTAATTAAAACGGACCGAACGCAATTTGAAATAATGAAATAATAACTACGTTTAAGGAAAAGTAAACTACGTTTCAAAAGAAATACAAACTTTATTTACAATTTCTATGTTGAATTACTCATGCTGAATTACTATTAACAAGTATGTGAGTTATATTAAATAACAAATTTATGCAATAGTGCAGATAAACGAAAATTTTACCATTCATCTTCAAGTGATGATACTTTAATAGTAAGTCGTCTAGAAGGAGATAATATTTAATATTGATATATGAATTAAATTTGATATCCTTTTGTACAGAGTAACTGATAGCTTGGTTGCCAAAGGTATTGTAAGTCATTATATTATAACCACAACACAGTTTAATTTCTAGGAAGACGTTTCATAGACAGTGAACCTTGTTTACATTTCGCAGGAAAAGAAATCTGGAAGATTCCCAAGTACTCCATCTCGACAGACGTGTATGAAGAAGACTCAAGTACTGTATTTATCTCATGTTATTTTACAGTGGCTGAAATCAAATATCAAAAATATTATGCTCGTAGAGCACTCTCCTAAGATGTAAATAGCGATGAGTATATATTTATATTAAATATTGATTAGAAATCCATTTATGGAGAAATATTGATTTTTTTAAAATAATCTCAATAAATTGCTTAAACTCACCAAAGATTCCCTTTCTTCATTTTTATTTTATTTCAAATTTCATACATGACATACATTAAATAATTATAAGCTCTATTTATGACATTTATATCGAACTTATTAAACAGAATTATAATTAACAAATTTGTAAGTTATTCAAACCAGAAAGTAAATCTTACGGATAAAATAAATTTCTACATTTACATTATTATAATCGTGATTTAATATTATGTTGCTTGAAAGTAATATTTTAAACTATAAAATATATATCGGGATGCCACCCAACGTGTTTAGTGGTTAGCGTAACTGACTACGGATGGGGAGGACCAAGGTTCGAATCCCGGGTCGGGCAAGGAAGAACTTTCTCTTTCTCTCTGTGTTTCCTGCCCTTTCCTCAGATGATGGATGAATGTGGCATCGTGGTGAGGCGTGGGCGATTCTACTCGTACCTCCGTGACTTGGTTCACAGGTGCCCACCGGGTAACGATAAAATGAGTAGCAGTTGGTTAATTATGATTACATAATGAGTAGCAGTCGGCAAATGGGTTAATTACTCAAGTGTGCCCGACCATAGAAACAAAAAATATATATTAAAATATATACATATATCTGGAATGTCATTGACAATCCTTTTCACCCACGTACTTAATTAATTATAATAATTTGGAATTAGTAAATAATAAACTTCCTCTAACCATACCACTCTTGCTATTTTCATATTTTTATTTTATCACTACATAAATGAAACTAAATAGGAGAATTTTTATCAGAAAATTTTTTATCTATTTCAGTGACAGTATTAATTTTTGATATTTTATCCACATTTGAAAATGTTATCGAACATATTGTATTTAATAAATCATGTATAAGCATACAAAAATACCAAGCATAAGAATGCTTACTTTAAAGAATGCATAAAAGAGAAATAAATATATTTTATAAATGTTGATATCAGATTTTTCTTAGTGCAGGAATGGAAATATTACTGTTTGAAAACACATATGTATATTCATTTAAAATAATAATATTTTAAAATGCAAATGATTAATACTCCTATATAAATAAATTAGGTATACTTTAACTAATTAATTCGTTACAATAAGCAATGAAAAATAAACTCAAATTGTATATTTTTATTAATATAAATTGCAATCAGCACATTTATTTTTCTTATAAATTTTAGAATGGCTTGGCTTTCCTGTAGATTAACAAACTGTGACATACGTACATATAATTTGCAAATATTTAACATGCAGCAGTTTTTTTCATAGAAAAAATGTACTTTCTCTCAGTAAATATTTTAGTTATGACAAAATGATAAAAAATTTAAAAAAAAAACATCAGAATACTTTAATAAAATATTTAAAACACCCAGCAGAAATTTCTAATGGTTAATAATCTAAAAGAATTAAATAGCACTCTTCATGTATGTTTCAACTATACACAAGAAAATAATCCTATAAAAATTAGATAAATAATTATGTAATGACTAAATTATGATGTAATTAATTATATTTCATTAGCAATGATACACCATATAAGGTAATGAGTCACTATATCCTGCTTCTAACTTAAGCGTTTTACTTGCTTTGTGGATTAAAGACACAAAATTGAATCGTACACAGTCACTCAATCTCACACAGATATATAGATATAGATAAGATAAGATAAGATAAGATAAGATAGATTTGTATTTTCAAATTTAGAATCCTATTGATTAGTTTCCTCATAAGGAAATTTTCTCAAATATTCTTTTTCTTACAATTGCCATATATGTTTCAAGAGTCACAATGGATATATATAAAATGTGAAAGCATAATACTTTGAACAGACAAAAATGAAAGAACTGTTCTCTTGTTCATGGTCTTGGGCCAAGAAAATAAATGACCTCAGAAATTCTTTTCTAAGAATAACTCTCCTCCTAAGTGGTTTTGTTGATATAAAGTTCCAGTACATATCTCCGAATAAAATGTTTTTCATGTATTTCTACTAGAATGTTTACTATTTACATTTTATATAATAATATCTATATATTAAATATGTCTTTATTGATCTGAGCAGAAATTATGCATATAACTTAAATAAATTAGTAAAATCTCTGTGTGGAAATTTAATGTCAAAAATTTCTTAATATTTTGCATTTTACGTGGCAAGCATTAATTTGTAAGCGAAATTTTTATTAATTGGTTATAAATTTACTTAAAGTATTAATACCAATTATTGTGTACACAATGAACATTTTATAAATACTTTTTAATTATTCAGATAAGAAAATAGTTTTGTAGCATTTAAACCAAGTACTGCATACTGAATTCTTTCTTTATTTGCATAACTTTTGTTATTTTCTCGTACTTGTATTATTAATTAATTCTAATTATTCTTAAAAAAAATTTCTGTGAAATTATTTATTGATAAACCTGATTTGTATTATATTATATAGGTTATTTAAATTAATAACAAACGTGTAAGTAAATAAGGATTCGTAAGCGTTTTTCAATCTGAATTAACTTTATACATTACCGTCTGTCATGAGAAGAGCTTGGATGTTATGCCAAATGTCTTACAATTTACACCTTATTATCAATGTATTTATTTATTAGATCTTTTTCATGTAATATTTGGTTGTTGTTTGTAATTTAGATGTTAAGTAATAGATCGCATGATTACAAATAATTAGTAAATTTTATTTTCAAAAAAAGCCTTTTGAATACGGTATTGATTTTTAGATGCAACTATTATTCTTCCAAGTAATTCCATATCGAATAGCTTTTTCCAATACATTTTAGAAAATGTGTTTTTACGTGATTTATATCATAATTGAAGAAATAGATAATCTGTACTGTTTAAAAAAAATTTTCCAGAAAAAAACCATAAGAAAACAACAATGATTATGTATTATAAAGGACTTATGCATTCCTATAATTACAATTTGTTTTTTTTATTTTCATACCTAGACAATCTTCATGCAAACATGTTTAATTTTACTATATTTTCATAGTGTACTAATTTTGCAATCCTAAGTCATCTAAAGGGCAATATATTTCTTACTTTTCACTCCCATTTTATTTAGAATGAATGATTTTATACCATATTTAAATTTCACAGCAAAGATTTTACGTATTGTAGTATATAAAATAAATATTTTTCGTTCTAAATGTATGAGTTAAATTGCATCAGGTTATCATTATACATTTCTGCCTATTGTCATCTACCAAAAATAACAAACTCCACCAAATGCATTTTAAATTTGAACCATGACAAAATTTTGGGGACATTATTTTAGATCGCAGTTTTCTCGATAAACTACAGCACCTCATCAACAGATACTTATCAGACATTATGGTATATTTTGAAATGCACAGACACTATCATCACAGTTATCCTTAGGTAAGACCAGAATTAAATTGCTATATTTATAGAAAAGTTTTATAACAGTGCAGATTATTTCTTATTTTGTTATCTTCTTCATTAAAATTATGCAAATAATGCAATTTGAGAAAACTTTATGTTTAACCATTTAAAATTATACAAATAAAAAGATGAAAGTGTTTAAATATTTCAATTTCTTCTGGAAAGTCACATCATACGAGATTTTTGTCAACACAACTATAATCAACTGTGCAGTTCTTGAAATCTACCTAGTATAGTTTCATTTTACTATGCAAGGCAGCATTTGAAATTATGAGTATGAATGCTGTGTGGAAAGTCACATACGTGACAGATCACTTCTTTATTCCTTAACTTGGAATTATATGTTTATTGCTTCACAAGGATTACTTGATAACAGCCAATGAACAATGCTGTTTTGAAGATACTCGTTTCAAGTCTTCAAACCATCACAATCTACCCTCTCTCAGAATCGCTTAGAACATTATCCTTTTCCCAAAAACACACACATAATCAAAGACATGAAGCTACATATTTTCTACTATATTGTTCTGCACCAGTTTTTCCGGATCGAATACATCCACACCATCAAAGTGAGACGACTGTCAAAGAGTGGAAATCACAAAGTTTAGATTATTCGATGTGACTCTCATACATATTGAAAAGTTACCAATACTATAATGGCTGTTGCATTTTACATATCAATATTCTATTTTTCTACACATTTGAATGACGTTTCTAAACACCGTGATATCATCTTAATACTTGCTGCTTCTACAGCGACGATCCTGGTGTCAAGTGTTAGAAAAAATGCAGATGAAGTCGAATGAACTAAAGAATGTCTACTAAAGATGCATTTTGAACCTTGATGGTTCCAAAACCAATAATGTTGTTATCGTAATCCTTTGTTGTAACTGTAAATGTCAGTAAATATGTTTAACTGTTTAAAATACTATGCTTAAAATGCCAATTAATTGCACATTACAATTAAACTATCCCACATACACATATATATATATATATATACGGAAGACATAACTGAGTAATTAACCCATTTGCCGCAATAAGGCCGGAAACTGCTACTCATTTTATCGTCAACCGGTGGGAAAATGTGAACCAAGTCACGAAGGTACTAGTAGCATCGCCCACGCCAAACCACCACAAACCCGTTTTTAGGACGAGCCACATTCATCCATCATCTGAGGAAAGGACAAAAAACATAGAGAGAGAGAGAGAAAATACATCCATGCCCCAGCCGGAATTCGAACCCAGGTCCTCCCCATCCATAGTCAAGTACTGTAACCACCAGACAGATAGGGTGGCATATATATATATATATATAATATACATGTATTTATATATATTCTCAGCAAAAGCAGCTTAAAAAATTAACCACATAATTATTCGAAGATTGCCTTATTGATATTAGTTCCAAACATTAAACAATTAGAAAAGACAATATAAATATAGGAAAAAGATAGAACATATAATCCGTAAATAAAGCGAAATTTATATATATTTTTTATAATTTAGAAATTTATTATATATATATATATATATATATATATATATATATATATATATATATATATACTGTATACAGTAGGTAGTTGTTGTTATTAATTACTGAACAAAGTATAGTTTCAACAAATTTTTACTTAATAACTAGCTTGTAAATATAAGAATGCTTTTGTAACGATCTTCGTCATTAGATACAGTAGTTGATTATTTTCTGCTTTGATCCTAAGAATTTATTGATGAAATTCTTAATAGAAATGAAACTCCAATATTAACTTTCGAAGGCAACTCAATAAAAGGAAGAAACTAGTATCAAGATAAGAGGCAAGTTGAGTAGAAGTCGATAGAAGTAGCTCATCGAAACACAAACTCTTGATTTGTTGAATACTATTTATCGAAAAAGTCTTATCATCTTAAAAGATCTATTCTCATTAAAACTTTTTCTGATAATTTTTATTGCTTTTTTTAAGTATTGTTTCAAACTTTTGCCTTTTTTCTCGTTGATTATTTATTCTTTTATGGAAGCAAATTGTTTCCTGAAAAAATATTTAAATAAATAATGGAAAAAAAAACTTTATTATAATGGAAAATAGATAAAAACTATTAAATGATTTATTATTTTTCGACTGGATACAGTAATTTTTATAGAAAAATTCATTTTCTGAGTTATATTTTTAGGGATTACAATGTTTTTTCAAATATCGATACTAATAACATATGATTTACCAAAATCAGTGCTCAAATACAACCAGTTGTAACTTTTAGATTAGAAATATTGTTTTAATTTTATAGATTTCTATAATTAAATATATGCTATGCATTTTCAATAAATTAAAACAGGTACGTCTTTTAACCGTGGGTAAATATTTGGGAACATTTTAGAAAATGAAAAATTATTAAATTATGCTTAATAAAAAAACAAAATGTATTGTTATTTATATAATTGTTAAATAAAGGTATACGCTCTTAACATAATTTAAATTATTTTATATCATTCAATGAATTTATGATTGACACCGAAGTTTATACATAATTACTTAAATTATATTTTAATAAAGTTTATCTTAATTACAAGAATTCCACACCTTTGGCGAATATTTTAATTTTAAAAAAATAAGATACACATTAAATGATTCTCTGAGCTACCATAATAAATTAAAATTCATAAATAAAAAATACTTTTTTAGATGTTTTTAAAGTTTCCATTTAAATATGAAAACAGAAAATTCCAGAGTTTAAAAAGTACACAATGCGAAAGATATATTAAATAGTAAACTATCTATAAAAGAGAAAGATAAATATTTAATTAATGCACTGAAAATAAAAGCAATATTTACATGTTTTGTTTTCTATACGAGATATCGAAATAAACAAGCATACAAGATTTTAAAAATTTTTGTATAAATAAAAAAATATAAAATTCTACAGTTTAACTCAAGAGTATATACTCAGTATATAATAATTTAAATAAAACCGTCGCAAAATGATATATATTTTTGGCTGATAAGGAAATTATTATATACTTCATGATTATATTGCAAAATATATTCTCATCTACATATGCGTTTACATTTAGCAAAAAATAATCAAATGAGATGAGAAATGCTTGTAAATTCCTTTTTGAAAGGTATCTAATCATATCTTATTTATCCTTTCATTTTATACTTAAATTTTTGAAAGTACAAATATTTTGAAAATAATCTATTTTACATAAAAAGTAATTTTTGAAATATAATACACATTAGGCTTTAAATATTTCAGTTGTACATTAGATAGTTTATAAGGAAGAGAGTTATTTATTTTTTGTAATGTATATTTTATATAAAATTCCAATTATGTAAATTAATTAGAATATGTACATAGAAAACTATAAACATTTACATAGATATATGAAAATCTTTGATTTCTAAACTTGCTGATGATTTTCAGCACTGTTTACATTTTATCAAAAAAATTTTCAATTAAATTTTAGATAAAAATTTTCTCCTTTTATAGATGCAACAAATTCTCATTCAAGGTTTAACATTAAAATGTAACAAAATTTATACAAATAGAGACACCATTTTAATTACTTTTACTTGCTACTCATAATTTTTATTTTAATTTTTTTTACATGCAACATAAACAATAACGGTAGCTATAGAATAAATAAATTTTACAGATGCTATAAATGCTAATATAAAATAATAATAATAAATGCTAATAATGAAATAAAAATGCTATAAATTTTAAAAAATGCTCTATAACAATATCCCAAGATAAAATGTGCCTTCTATTATTAAAAGAAATAAAACATCATTTATTTAAATAATTTTACATGACCTAAACTCAATTTTAAAATTTAATTTAAAACATGACTCATGAGTTTTATATTCATATATATACATAAAATTGAAAGTAAAAACATTTATTTTCAAACTACTGATTAAATTTTAAATTAATATTTCATTTAACAAATTTCCCGCATAAGATAAATTAAACAAATCTGAAAAAATAAAATTTAGATTTAGCCATTTTCATTGAATGACAATAATTTTAAAAAATATCAGCAAATTTTCATTGCAAAAATATTTAATAAAAAATTATTAAAAGCTTTCAATATTTTTTTTTTAGATGATTCCAAATATTTGACGAAAAACTAAAGATGTTATTTCTAAGCATTAAGCTGAATATATTCGCATCAGTGAATACATAACTGGAGAAATAAAGGAAGAATATAGCCTTAGACTTCAAAAAATTTTGTGATATTTTATTTCTTGGCTCATGAATTTTTTTCTCTCAAAAGAATAATTTTACTGCATTTAAAAGTATTCAATTTGTTTTTATTCTTCTTATTAAAAAATATATTGTTATGGTAATCATTGTAAGAAAATTTGATTTAGTGTGTAAATGCATATAATTCCTTCAATTAAAATTATTAATGATAAAATCATTATATAATACACGTATTTTAACATTTATTTGAAAAAATTGTCTTTAAACTTTGTAAAATGTGAATTAAATAGCTTATATTTTTAAATCATATTTTTGTCTTCTTAACATCTAAGAAAACATTATAAACATATTTAGTAGAAAGTTTGTACTATTAAAATGGAATTTTACTCATAAAAATGTAATCTTTCATAAATTAAAAGGAGATATTTTAACTGTACAGAAAAATATATAATTGCGTAAGTTAAAATAAACATGGTACTTTAGTCTTGAGTAATTATGTTCCATGAGGAACGTCGGAACGTTTTACATAAATACATTTAGCATTACAGTAATCTTGCTCCATTTTTACCTTTAGGAAAAAATCTTCTTCATTTCTTCAAGTCAGCTGCTCTATTTTCCACCAAAACTAGAAATATGTGAATTTAGCGATGTAAATCTTAATACTTAAAAATGAGTTTTTTAGATTTAAAATAGGTATGATTATGTTGCTTTGTAAGCTAATAGACTGAAATTCATTAACATTCCCAAATATTCGGTCTTTCTTTTTTTTAATTATTAAACATTATTGAAACATATTTTTAACACAAATATAGTCTGTCATGTCAAATAAACTTTTTTATATATCTGGTCTAATAAACTTTTTTATATTATGATTTTTTCATTTTATAACGTGAAGACTGTAAAATTGACAAAATTTAACTCTTCCGCAAAAATTATCTTTAATGTTTATTTTAGTTCTTTGATACTTTTTTCTTAAATTCGCATCCATTGCATAGTTATTAAATTTAAATTAACACAATTTTCACAAATAACTTTGTATTTAAAGAGTTTTATTTTTGAAATTTCATGATCGATCTTTTCAAAAGTTACACTATTAGTTATACTCATATATATTTTTTATCAGCTTAGCACTTTAATAATTTATATAATAACTTTATATGAATGCAGATTTTGGTTACTTTGTTATATTAAATTATCATTTTTTTTTCATTTTATCAAAATTCTATAACTTTTGAATGAAAAGACTCCATATATGTGTAAACAGAATATGCTTTGAATTTTTATACATACTAACTGATTTTTATTAATGTAATTCAGTAATACTTCTTAGTTGATGGGATTTCCTTAAAATAGCAATATGCAATGTTTTTATTGATAAGGAATTTCTAGTGTGACTTTAAAATTTATAAATACACAAACGATTTTGTGTAATAAACAGTTTACCTTATTTTTGAAGAAAGCTGAATAGTTTCTATCCAAGATATAAAATAAGTTTAAAATTTTACTCCAGCTTTTCTCAAAAAATTATAATCCATTGAGCAAAATATAATCAAATAAAAATATTTTAAATTTATTCAAAATGTATGATCTTTTATATGAATAAATGTTTTATTTATTAAAAAAATAGCAGCAAATATTATTATTATTTATTTTAAACTTCACTTGTTTAATTAGAAAATTACCTTATTTTAATCAATTAAGATGAAGAAGAAGAATTTTGAATTAAATATCTATATTTATATATTTAAATGTACTAAATAATGTCATATAACAAATAAAATCTATAACTGAAATTATTTAATTATTTAAAATTACAAGTTTTAGACACCAGCAAACTATTTTGAATTGTTTGCTATTTTTAACCTAAGTCTCTTTTTATTTATTCTTTTACCTCTATATTTACTTTGATATTAAATTTTTTTAAAAATTAAAATTCATGATGAAAGTGAGCTTTTAATTTATTTTAATTTTTAATGAGAAGTCCAAAAGAAAGAAATAATTTAATGTTTATTGATACTATTAAATAAATAAAGAATAAAAACTTTAAAAAAATATTAAAAAAAACTTCAAATTCTTTGATCTTTTATAAATATAAATTATTTTTATACTTACTAAGACAATACCTACATGCAATAATACTTTTATAATTACAAAAATATAGTCCTTTCTTAAAATATGAAGCTATTTACGAAACATTTGTATTTATCAAACTGTAATTTTAAAAGAGCAATCTAGGTACATGATGCTATTTCAAATATACTAATGCCATTATCATATTTTAAAAATAAAAAGGATTTTTGTACAATTTATTTATCATTAGTCAATTTTATAACAATAGTAAAATATATACCAATTGTTATCATTATCATTAAATAAGTATACTTTGTGCTGTGGTGAATTTCTTTATGTTGCCGAATGATGAAGCTCGTCATCGTACATGAAACTATTTTTAATAGCCTACATTACAACACACCACACACAACACAAAACACTTAACATTGATATACAATTTAACTCTCGTGGGCACATTTAAGAGACGTCCTGTCTCTCCTGTTGCTTTTGTCAGACTGCCTTTGACTTCCTTAGTTCTCCGCGAGGGGGCGCTGTTATTAGGTCCGTTGCGCTGTTACTATGTCCGTTACAGACTCCCCCTCTGGTTCCGTAAATTCGTCCTCGATCAGGAACCAGCAAGGCATAATTTGAGTTAGGGTTCTTTGGACGACCACGTTTTCGCAGAGGCATAATTGGGGTCGCCTCATTGTCACTGCAAAGACGAAGGGCAGACGTGTGGTAGGGTCCCAGAATCTCTTCAGGATTATCAGGATGGGCCACTTCATACGTTGTCGGAGAACGTTGGGTTACCACAACGTACTGTCCGTCTCTTTTTGGCATGAATTTAGCTGTTTTCTTACGAGCAGCATTGCTAAGGGGATGCAGAGTTACCCAAACTTTATCACCAGGTTTAAACTGAACGGCTTTACGGCGTCGCTTATCTGCATAAACCTTCCTTTCATCTTGTTTCATTTCTACTCTTTCTCTTATTTCAGCAGAAATATTAGCCAGTCTTTTTAAGTATGGGGTGATTTCGGGAACAAAATTTTCGTTGTTTACAATAGCTCTGAAGTCGTTTGTCACATCATCGATTGTTCTCATTTCTCGACCGAATTGTAGGTAAGCAGCAGTTTCTCCTGTTGTATCACACTTAGCACTGTTCATGGCGAACCTTATTACTGGAAGCTTATCTTCCCATTGATCGTGTCGATCTTGAACTAAGATTGCGAGTCTTGGCTTCAAATCCTGATTTTTTCGCTCAACAGGGTTGGCCTGTGGGTGGTATAGAGGTATTACAGCTTGCTCCCACAAACTGTGAACCATGGTCACTAATCAGTCGCCTGGGTAGACCATATCGTAATATTACTTCTTCTAACAAAGTTACTGCACATTCTTTCGCTGCGGCTTGGGTGAGAGCAAACAGCTCAACCCATCTAGTACAGCAATCTTCCACAATGAAAATCCATTTCTTTCCATTGGGACTTTCAATCAAAGGTCCGAACAAATCGATGGAAAGTGTTTCGAATCGTTGAGAGTACACCGGAGTCCTCAGAAGTCCAGCTGGTTTCTGGTTCGAAGGTTTATACCGATTACAATCAGCACAGTTTTTTATGTATTGAGTTATGTATGAACGCATTCCAGGGAAATAATAACGAGAGGCAATTTTGTAGAAAGTGCGTTCTGCACCATAATGTCCGGCATATGGGGAATCGTGATACTCTTTTAAGATTCTTTCTCGTTTCTGAACAGGGACTACCAGTTGGGCCTCTTCCGAGTCAGATTCTGGAGCGTAACGATATAAAACTCCCTGAGACATGATGTATCCTCGGTTGGTCCAATTCATGTAATTTTCATCTTTTGTTCCACTTTCGAAACAATCAATTATCTTCTTTATGTCTGGGTCATTTAGTTGTTCAGTTCTGATGTCACGTGCACTTCGTGATGGTAAGTCAACGACAACAGTGCATAGAGTACAGGTTGATTCTTCATGCTTGCACACAGGTCTGGATAGCATGTCGGCTACTACATTAGCTTTTCCTGTAATGTATTCTACCTTTAAATCATACGATTGGATTTGTAACGCCCACCTTGCAAGGCGACCAGTAGGTGATTTGAGACTTAGTAACCATCTTAAGGGCTGATGATCAGTTATAACTGTTATTGGCGATCCTTCGATGTAACCTCGGAACTTTTCCAAAGACCATATAACTGCCAAGGCTTCACGTTCTGTGGTCGTATAATTCCTTTCGGGTGATGTTAGCAGGCGGCTAGCATACTCGATTGGATGTTCTTCAGGGCCTTGTCCTTGAGTTAGTATTGCACCCAGTGCGTAATTTGAAGCGTCCGTTCTGAGAATAAAAGGTTTGGTCTCATCTACTTGTTTCAACACAGGGGGTGAAATCAAGCGTTTTTTTAAACATTCAAAAGCCGCTTGTTCTTCCTGTTCCCACTTCCAAGTGGAGCGCTTCTTAGTAAGGTTACTCAACGGCCTTGAGATCTCTGCGAAATTAGGAATGTAACAACGATATCAGCTACATGTTTGAAGAAAACTCTGTAACTGCTTTACATTCTTTGGTGAGGGAATTTGGACAATGGCTGTCACTTTAGCAGGGTCTACTTCTATTCCAGAACTTGTGATGTAATGTCCCAGATATTTGACTTTCGAGCAAGCAAAATGGCATTTTGCACGATTAGCATGCAATTTGAACTTTTGGAGTCGTTCAAATACAGCTTTCAAATCTTCTAGGTGTCCTTCGAAAGTTGAAGACATAACAATAATATCATCCAAGTATGTTAAAGTATTAACCTTTAATCCATTGCAGAAAAGGTCCATAAGTCTCTGGAAAGTGGCTGGTGCCGTTTTCAATCCAAAAGGCATTCTGGTGAATCTGTAAACACCAAATGGGCAAACAAAGGCTGTTTTGTCTTTATCTGGTGGATACATTTTTATTTGGTGGTATCCTGATTTTAGATCTATTGTCGACATGTAAGCAGTTTGCTTTGCACTTTGTAAAAGATCGTCCATTCGTGGTAACGGGTATTGATCTGACTTGGTAACAGCATTTAGTTTCCTATAGTCAATGCAAAGACGAAATTCTCCATTTGGTTTCGGAATAAGAACCACGGGTGAAGCATACGGTGATTCGCATTCTTCTATCACACCTGAAGCAAGAAGTGCTTCGATCTCTTTCTTTAGGATGTCTTTCCGGGCAGGTGAAAGTTGATAAGGCGTAGTAGCTACTGGAGGAGCATCACCAGTGTCAATTCGATGTTCGATGAAAGGTGTCGGGTCTCCCCCTGGACGGAAGCAATTTTCATACTGAGAAATGAGGGAATTCATTTGCTTGCGTTGGTTTTCAGTTAACTGTTCACCTTCGTCTGAACGAAGTAGGTGAGGGCTTGCTAGGGTAGCAGTTTCATTCAAGTCGCAGGATTGGGCTAGTAGAGTTTCAGCAAACTGGAACCGTTTCTTTGGGTTATCATCAAAGTACCAAGTTCGATCTCGAAGATTTAGTACTATGCCAGTTTTCTCAAGAAAATCCGTACCAAGCAGGGTACGATTCCTTTTAGCATCTGGGAGAGCCATCAAGGTCAATGAGAAATGTCGACCTTCAAGTCCGACAGTTACACAGGTTGTGTAAACGTCTCTCACTTTCTGGGTACCGTCAGCAAGTGTCATGGTGAGACAGGATTTCTCAAATTTAGATCCTTCTTCTTTAAGGATTTGATATAATCTTTCACCAGCAATGGAATGGGTTGCACCACTATCAGCACATGCTGTTCCCGATATGCCATTTATCGTTAGGTTAATAATAGAATTCTGAGTAGGGGTATGTAAAGAATGAATTTCTATTTTGTCGAAATGAGTAGAACCTAAACTTGCAGAAGGATTACAAGTTGGACATTTCGTTTTAATGAAACCTGGTCTTCCACAACCATAGCAGGTCAACGTTGGTTTCTCAGAGTTGTTAATTGGCTTGGACCTATTAACTTTTTCAGAGCGAAATGTCTTATTATTGAACATTAGTTTTGAATCTTCATGTCGAGTATTTGGAGGTTTTCTTGTATCGGAGGAAGCTAGGTTCTTCTTTTGATTAATGTGTAGGGAATCATAAGTATCCAACTTCTCTACTAACTCAAAGGGTGAGTTTAAATCAGGCCATAAATCAATAAGATGCTCTTTTACTTCTTGAGGCACTCTTTTCTTGATTTGATCAGCTATCATAAGTTCTTTCAGCTGCTGAAAATCCTTAATTTGAAGTTCAGACAACCAACCCTCAAAATAACTTGATAATTCAAAATAATAATCACGCCAATTGTGATCAGAAGTTTTGCGATGCATTGAAAACAATTGCCTATACTTGTCTGCAGTCAATTTGAATCTTCTTAAAAGCATAATCTTCACTTTCTTGTAATCATTAAATTCTTCCTCTGGTTCTTGGGCTATAAGCCTTCCTACGTCAGCTGGCAATCGTCAAATCAAATAGGGAACCCAAGTTTCTTCAGGAACTTTCAGAAACTTCAGCTGGCGTTCAAAAAGATTGAGAAACATCGCCATGTCACCTTCTTCAGGATTGAATCGAGGGAGGATTCCTTGTAGGTCCAATTTTGGTGGATTGTTTACTACATTAGAAGTTGTTGCAGTATTTTGGATGATCCTTTGGCTTTCAAGTTGTAGTTTCAGACGTTCCAATTCAAAAGCTCTCTCCTTGTCAAGTTTGCTAGCATTAGCAGCTTCTTCATCTAATTTCTCTTTTTGGATTCGTTCTTCGATTATATTAGTTAACATATTCTTTACTAAGTCCTCATCATAGTTTGGTGACTTTGTGATCAAATCTTTTAATTCTAGGACCTTTAGACCGTCTGCCCCGTCTAACCCCATTTCTTGTGCAAGAAGCCTGAGATCTTCTTTACGTCCTTTTCCCAAATATGATGCCATTTTTATTTAAAGAAAACAATGTCCTAAAAATGCTAATATTACTTGGTATTTTAGAGTCCTATGAACCTGAATTTCAATAATATTTCACAATATACAAATTAACTATTAATATTCTAATAAAGATACAAAATAGCAACACTTTACTGCAAGAAAAATTCAATGAAACATTAACATTTGCATTAAATATAAAAGAACACGCAATATAGAAAGAAAAATTTGCTGTGGATAAATGCCATATACAAGTGATACGAAATAACCCTTTTATAAAAATACACTTGCTTAATACTCTTTAAATATTTAAATATTCTGAAATATTTTATTACATTTCCTAGATATTAAATGCTTTCGACACATTATATACTGTTCAAAATATCATTAAAATATATGCAATTTACAAGAAATACAAAGAATAAATTCTAATATCTTCACCGCTGCTATTTCCTTTTAAAAAAATAAATTTATATGATAAGACACCAAAATAAACAAAGAATAAAAATCTAATTGAAAGAAATATTACTCAATTTTGTTTTTGTTAATACCATTCGCTTGGAAAGCAACTAAGAGGAATACGAACATGAGTCATACAAAATAACATAAATCTTAACAGTGAGCTCGTTCAATCATCTATCATTACTCATCTATTTAGTTTCATTGGAATATTGTTTTTTCATTTCCGCTGTTACTCATTTCAAAACAGTTCTTTTTCGTGCATTTACATCAGATCAAATAATAAATATATTTGAGGCAGCAATATTTTCAACTAATAAATTCTGAATAACTAGATGTTATTTCCTTTTACTGCCAGGGTGGCAAAGATTAAAATGTACACTTTGATATTTAAAATCAAAACAAAACAAATCTACTTATCTTTGAAGTAATCCGCTAATGAAGATAAGGACTTTCCAGTGCCTATCACTTAGACGGTTTTCAGCACCTAGGATTAGGCTTAAAACCTGAGCCAAACAAAACAAGCCGCGAGTTGGGCGCCAATTTTTTGTGGTGAATTTCTTTATGTTGCCGAATGATGAAGCTCGTCATCGTACATGAAACTATTTTTAATAGCCTACATTACAACACACCACACACAACACAAAACACTTAACATTGATATACATTGTAACTCTCGTGGGCACATTTAAGAGACGTCCTGTCTCTCCTTTTGCTTTTGTCAGACTGCCTTTGACTTCCTTAGTTCTCCGCGAGGGGGCGCTGTTATTAGGTCCGTTGCGCTGTTACTATGTCCGTTTCAGTGCTAATTTAATGATAAAATCTGTAAAAATCAATAATAATTTTTGTTATGGGTGAGACAGTAACTAAAATTTTGAATAAAAAATATTGCGTAAAAAAATATTCCTATTATTCTGTTAACTTTTTTAAACCCCTATTCTTAATATTTTTCCATGAAAATATCATTTAATATGTAAAATAAATATTTTAAACTGAATAATATTCAATTAAAGTCTACGGAATATTGCACAAAATAATTCGCATGATTTTTTCTGTAATTGATTAAAGTGTTATCCAATTATGAGATATTTTCATAAATATCGCAATAATTTATGTTAAAATATTCACTTTATTTTTTAATTTGGTTAAAATGCTTAATTTAACTGGTTATAGAATTAAAAAAATCTATAACCAGATTTAGATTTGAAAAAATATAGCCTAATTAGATATCTACCAAAATAAAACCAATATTCTTAATATTTGCTAGTATTTCCGAATTATAAATACTAATTTTTTTAACTTTCCTAATCAAAGAAAGTTTTATTTTTAATTTTTATACTATCAGAAATTAATGAAAAAGTTTATTTATTCAACAAATTTCATTTTTTAGTAAAAAAGAGTGCTAGAACAGATTTGTATAAAAATCTTTAGGATAAAATATAAAAACTCTAAATGTTATTTTTAAAGTTCCTTTCATCATTTTTAAAATACAGTTTCCATTCACAGTCTATTTAGCAAACATGAATCTCTATCTGCCTAGTTTTTATTTTCCGAAATTCTATATCTAATATTTGTATTTTTATATATTTTACATATTTTTTCATTATTATCTAATTCAAAAACTAATGATACTTATTAAAATCAAAAATTAAACGAACAAAAGAAATACATCAGATTCAATATTATTATTTTTCTCAGTAATGTGGAATAAATAAAAATATTTGAATCAATAGAGTGTTTTGTCAAATTTCATAAGCTAAGAGCATCACTTCGTCTTCAAAAAAGGAATAGATTAGAATACCTTACTTGATGAAATATTAGGTCATAATTAAAAGTGTCAATATTTTTCACTATCTGTTTTATTAAATAATTACATATGCATACACTACATATTTACTTTCCTCTTTTCTGAAGTTTTCAATCAATCTTTTTTAATATATATAAATGTAAACATCATGCAAATTATAATAATTTAATAAAAACAACAAAAATGGAACCTACATCTTAAGAAATATTTTAAAATAAATGAATGCTTTCTGATAAAACTATAAACCATTTTCTACTTGAAGTAAATATTTTAGATTGGTTCCATTTTAGTAGCGCTTTGTTTATATATATATAAATTTTATTTCCATTTTAAGTAACACTGTAATAAAAATAAATATTGCTTTCCTATTTAAGTATTACGAAACATATTCAAACTAAATAAATAACTTCACATATTTTTCATGTTTCTACTATAATAAAATATGCAATAAATCAATATACAAAAAATTAGCTAAAAATATAAAGCAAAACTCTGAAAAAATCAAATTCTGTATTTATTCAATTTTCAAACTTTAGTTTTCTACAAAATCAAAAAACATTATATTAAATATGGAAATCTTTTCAAAAATATCTAAAAAATGTAAAATTATTCATATAAGAGGTACACAAAAAGAAAATACGTATGCTATTTGACTTTTATTTAATATAACTTTGACTTTCAGACAATAATAAGGAAAGAATATTTTGTCAAACTAATCAAGTTAAGAAATATTTATATGTATCAAACAACAAATGTATGAAAATTGTATATTTGTCGAGTCAATTTATATTCAAATGAAAAATACAATTATTCAAGTCTGTTTAGGAAGTCATGAAGTAAAATTTAAAAAAATATATGATTGATTATATGTTTATTTTCACTCTCTTATATTTTTTTCTCAATCTTGTGAAAACATATTTTTTAATATTCTTCCAACCAAAGATCTTTTGAACGTGTATAAAAAATTTAATTTATAACAGATATTTTATACAAATTATCTTAGAGTCACATAATTTTTAATGTCATAAAAAATAGATTCTTAAGAATGGATTTTTTCAATGATTATTAAAACCTTAGATTGATTTACAAACTAGTATTATTTTATTTTGTATTATATTAATTTACTTAGATAAAAAAAAATATTAAAATAAATGTAAAAAAAAATTTGAATCAGATAGAGGCTTGAAAATTTTCAAATGTGATTATCAGAACCACAAATTTCCAATTCCAAAAAAAATCATACATGCATGATTTTCCAAAAATAATCATACATGCAGACATACGTACATGTGTTTGTGTTGTATATATGTATGTGTGTATGTAAATATTTGTATTTTACATTTTTTGATATTTTCATCTAAGTAATAGATAAAAAAATTATAAAAACAATGTAAAAAGTATCTCTCTTATTGCTTTTTTTTTTTTTTTTTTTTTTGCAAGCCATTTATTTTAAGTCAATATTTAGCCAACAGAGTTTCATTCATAAAATTTGTGCATAAAGTTAAATATGTTTCTCGAACAAACCACCATGATTACGTATACAAATATTATGTTGTCCTTGAAGCTCATTTACAGGCTTAATAGAATATGAATCTTTCATAGTGCCTCCCTCCATGACATTAATGATTTTCATTGTCTATTAAATGTATTTTCTAAAACATCTCTTATTGACAGGGCAGTCAATTGATTGAATTCAGAAAAAAAATAACAAAAGCCTGACATATGTAGAATCAATATTTCTATAATATTACCCAAAAAAGGTTTAAATAATTTGATGGTTAAAATACAAGCATTTTAAATATTTCTTACCATTTTGTTAGAAATAAATATTCATAATATAATGCATTAACAGTAATATATTATTAATTTCCATAATATATAAATTGATATAATTTATAAAATAATAGAAAAAATAATTTAAGATTTATACTAAAAAAGTAACTTTTAGAGATCAATCATGCTATATTTGATTACATATAAATTATTATTGCAATCCACGTTAAATTTAATTGCTAAAATAAAAAGTAAATAATATTATATTATTTATTGGAAAATTGCAAGTTTATTGGTAAAAAGCAAACATACATTTACTTAGATTCCGAGTAGTATGACTTGATAATATATGATCCACGAAAAATATAAAAATTTTGAAATTTATATATTTAAAATTTCTATTTTGGCTAGTTTAAAAATTAGAAATTTTTCATTGACAAAACTTGTGCTTTATGTTTATAATGCTGATCTCCTGGAAACTATATTCTTTTTTGAAATATAATAACGTAAGAAAATGATTAATTTTCGTGAAGATTTGTATTCTCATGTTCAAAGAATTAAATAATGCAAGAAGACGGTATATGAACCCAGAAATGTGTAACAAAACAAAACTGAATTCATAAGACATATGATACACCGTGTTAAGTTGAATATATTGTATAAAAACATAAATTTGGTTTGAAAATATAAGCAAAATTCTTTTAAATATATGTTTATTAAAATAATTTACCTAATAACTTTAAAACCAATTTTTATACAGATCATTTATTTAATTAATAATCAAAATAGTATCCTTCATTTTAATTCTAATGCTAAAACATACTGAAGTTCATTTCTTAGTTTCTTGCATAGAAGCAAAGAGAAAAACTTCGATTTTATGTGCTATTCAGATATTGAAAGTTAACAATTTTTTTAACTCTAGAAAATTCAATTCTGAATGCAACTTCATAAAAACACTTTCGATTTCTATGATTTCAAGAATATTCCATAATAAACTTGTATTAAAAAAGGACGTTGTTCTAAGTCAAAAATTTAATTAAATAATATGCATTGTGTAAGATTGTATTTATTAATAGTTATTCGGACGCAAAGTGGGTTGTATATATTAATCGTAGATTTCAGAGGGAATTATTTTATTTTATAAAGCAAAAATAGTTTTTAATACATTATACAAATTTTAGAAATAACACAATCTTTGAAATCAACTGAGCATTGTTAAATAAATATTATAACTTGAATCTCTAAATTCATTTTGATAATTTTCATTTTATTATTGCACAAATGTCTCTGCATATTGTATTATCTAATTATGTGCAGTAAAAATTCTCTTAACTTCATTTAATTTTCAATTGTTATCTTGAAATATCATTACTTCTAACTTAAAAGACATCTAAAATTAGCTCTACTTTATATCAGAAAACATAAAAATGCATAAAGTTGATATTTTGTCATTAAGTAAATGGAATTTATGAAAATAAGTCAACTATATGGATTTTGATGTAATTGCATAAAAATTGTGAAATTTTCCAACAATGAAATTTCACTGTACACTTCAAGAGTTTTTATTTCTAAGACCATTATCTAAAACATTATCGATATTACTATAATAGAATTTATGTAGCTTTTATATTCTTCTAAGATAAAAGACGTTAATATATATTGTACCATTCCTATTCTATATCCACTGCTCTCATAAAAGCACTCAAACAAGTGATGTACAGCCGACAAAGTGCCACTTATTCCCATAATTTGTTCATAAAAAGTGAAGGTAACAGGCGACTTTCCAAACAAGTTAGCACGATCTCATAGACTAACAGTAATTGCTACCATTACAGTTCCATCACCTATTACCCGGAATACGAGTTCCCATTTAGTACCTACACTGTTAACAGAGGAATGCCTTCTTAGCTATTTTTGTCCTCAAATGTATCTGCTCTTTCTTCCCCATTCCAATCTTTATTCGGTATTAATGGAACGCAACATGAACAAGACAAGAATCCAATTCGAAGCGTCAAAGTGCTTCTACCGAAAAAAAGCGATAGAAACGAAAACAAAAATAATGGAAATCGATTGCCTGGTTCATCGAAACCCTAACTTATCAAACCGTCGAACATCCTTTACTTGAAGAGATTAGTATCGATAAAAAAGGGTTTTTTTTTTTATTTTGGCGTTGAACTTTTTTTGAATCTTATTTCTTTTATTTCTTAAGTCTAATGTCAAGGTATGAACTTCTTTATTTTTTGTCATCTGTCATTTCTACTTGAAAGAAATTTAATAACATCAAAGAGTAATTTTATGAAAAAAAAGTTATTTGTAAATCTTAAAAAATACAATTCATTGTTCCAAACATGACACAAAGATCGAAAATTATTAGAAATTTCTGTCGCTATACTTACATTTTATGATTTTTATATTTATGATAAACATTTTTCTTTCAAAGTTTTATTCACAATTTCTTTAGTTTAAATGTTTCTCAAAATATAAATATGTATCACACTATTAAGAAATTAAGGTAAATCACATGATATGCAAATTTCAAACAATATATAGTGAATATATAAAAAAATATTTGCATTAATACTATGAATAAAAATATTATTTTAATGCTTTAAAAAGGTATGTCTTCATAACTTAAAAATTATACCTCAAGAGAAACGTCTAAAATTTGGGATGTTTTGGCCACTCTTGCTCCAGTTAGACAGTCTTCTAAAATTCGGAATCTTTAAGAATCTGCAAGGTCAGACGTTTTATGATTTTGAAAGTATTTCAAGACTTGGTGTACTTCAATGAAGCTACTGCATACTCTATCGAAATATATACATTTATATTTATCAAAAAACGTGGTAGCCTTTATCATAATTTAATGTAGCTTATCTATTTTAATTACTTTATACAATAATTTAGCTTTTTTTGATAATTACTAAAGAAATTTCAATTTTAAAATAATTTTGGCAATTGATAAAAAATAATTTGTTTATTTAGAAAAAATTAGGAATGTCAAGAAATAGATAATTATAATGTGATTTTTTCTTAATTCTACTACTTCAATACTTCTTGCTACTTTTACAAGTTCGATTGTGTTGACATTTTGAATTGCAAAGTAGATTTGTTGAATTATACAAGCACAAGTATAATTCAACTCAGGTCAATTCGTAGTACACTTATTTTAATAGTTGTATTTTCTGGATCATTGTTTCCAAGTTGAGAAAAAGAAAATTTCTATTTCAAGTACTTGAATTCTTTCTTTACCAATTTATTCAATGTTTAAAATTTGTTACTGGAGAAATAAGTATAAGTGAAATAATAAAAATACTTTCCATATATTTCGGACACAAGTTAGAGCATAATACTTCACAACATTCTGTAAAGTAGTTTTTCTTAAATAATGATTAATCTGATAGCAATAAATTTTTTCATCTACCCAATATTTGATAGATTATAATTCTTAAATATCATTCATTTCTTAAGTATCATCTTACAATCCCAAATTCTGTCGACATTGAACACGATCTCATTTGAGTTTTTAAATACTTAAGTCATTCTTTATAGAAAGACATTAAAAAAATGATTCAAGCTTCGGAGCTTGCAGCGAGGCAGTATCTGAGTTTATCTGAAGTTGTAGTTCTATTCCTTCTTATGTATAGTGACAAGTATCAATATCAGTACTCATGCTAGTGCGTGGACATCCTTTTCTGAATCTCCTGGATGCCGAATCCTAGGTTAGAAATTTTTGCCGAATTTTATGAATCAAAACGGACTCTCATTCAGCCATATAGTTATTTCTATCTGACTTTGTTCTGCCTCTAGTCTCCCAATAACTTGCTATCGAAATTGTTCTGTCAAATGATGTCTAGAGGTGATCAAAGTAAGAATAGAATTCCATAAAAATGTAATTTTTATATAATTGTAACTAAAATGTAATTTTTATAAAAGAAAGATATGAAATTCAAAATAAGGTGAGACTTTGTACCAAATTGATTTAATTTTGATATTAATTCTACTGCACAACTTTCTCTCCAAGGGGATTCTCAAAAGATAAATGTCATATATGTCACAATAGTATTACAAGTAATGAACTGGTACTAGAACTTCACTACCTCATTTCGTCATATGCACAAGAACTATGCTTTCAAATTTGACTTTCTTGTTTTGAAGTTTCATTGATAATGGTTGTTATTTTATGGATTACATTTTTTTTTTTTTGAATTGATTTATTTTGGAGGTTACCTGTAAGTTTCTTTTTCATTCCTAATTTATCTTCTCTCGTCTGTATAGCAAGGATTATATCTATTGATTAATATATTTGCATCCTTATTACCTAATCACATTGTAAACATTTTCTTGGTACGTTTTACAACTTTATTTGAGCTACTATATGGTGGTTGTAAGCTATGGTTAATATAGTCAGCTCTTTTGAAAAACAGGAGTGCACGTCTTCTAATCTTTGAAAAGAAACGATGATTTCTTAGAATGGCATGAAAATGGCACTGATCTCAGTTTATTAAATATGATTCTAAATGTTTTGATAAATTCTGACTGTTGTTCAATAATTGTTAAACTTAAATACAGGCTTTGGAAGAACGAATTTGCTGATTTTAAGTGTTAGATCATATTAGAGAAGTGTTTTGAAAATTATTCTTATGTGCTGTAAATGCTCTTGTTCACTATGTGATGCTACCAGGATATCATCCATGAACATGAAGCAAAAGTTTAACCCATGTAATACTAAATCATAAATCTCTAAAAAATTTGTGCCGCATTTATGAGACCAAACGTCCTTACCGGAAATTTGAGCAGTCCAAAAAGGTTGTAAATAGCAGGTTTCATATTATTTATTGGTTCCAAAGATATTTGCTGATATGCAGGTTCAAGATCTAATGTTGAATATATGTTTCAGCCTTGTAATTGATGTCTAAATGAAGGATATGAAGTATTGAGTAATGATCTGCATATGCAACTGCATTGAGCATACGATAATAATAACATGGTCTCTTGTATTTATTCTTCTTGATTACAAGATATAAAAGGCTGGACCAACTACTACTCGAAAGTCGGCAAATGCCTTCTTGGAGCATATGTTCATGTTCGGTCTTTACTATTTTAAATTTGTCAGGGGTTAACCAGCGGACTTTTGAAGCAATTGGTGACATACAAAGAGTGACATTAAATTTGGCTTGTTCTGCCTTAATTGATGCAAAGCATTTATTTTCCTTTAGAAGTGATCGGATGTCAGGTCAAATTGATTACAGTCCAAAGTTATTCAAAAGGATGAAAGACCCTTTATCATTCTAGTTGGAGCTGCCAGTGATGTTAATGGGTGGGTCAAATGTTTACGCTTAATGTCAACAAGTAAACCAAAAATGTTAAAATAGTAAGCTCAAATAATTAGTTTTAAAACACCTCAAATGCTAAATTTCCATTTGAATTTTCTTCTAAAGCCTAAATCTGGGAGTTGAATCTTTAGCATAATATTTAAATTCTGTTGATAAAAGTTTAGTTGGTTTCGAAGTAGAAATGGCAGAAATGCCAGGACCAATATCAATTAAATAATGGGGCTTACAAGGTTTGTCAAAAATGAAGAGTTGATGATTTACTTGGCCATTGTCGTTACCTCAGCAATCGACTGCCTAGCTAATTTTCCTAAGAAGTGATCTATTTGTTAAATTTTACAGGGCTCAACAGATTTATTTGAATCTTTTCCAAATTTAGAGTGATATCAATAAAATTTGAAACATCTTGATCTGGATCTACTTGTTTTTTTAAAATATCTTGGTCTATTTCGTGATCTACTACGAAAAACAAATTTGTGAAATTTCTTAGTTAATGAAACAGAGATAGTTTCTAAAACAATTATTCTTCTTCATTCAGATATTTTTGAGACGCAAGGTATGGTTTTATTAATAGAGAATTGCATTACAGATAGAAGTAATTTTGTCTGCCATTTCTGGAATAATATCCAGTGATACTATAAGAGAAAATTGTTTGTGTTTGAGGTGGTAGTCATTTGGGTCAATGCAATTTAATTACATCTATAGAAATAGAGTTTACAAAGAGACTTTTCATTTGTTGTAACAAATTAGGAAGGCGTTTTTCCCTAAGGTCTTGATCTGTTAGTACCATTTTTAAGCATGATTCCTCAGTATCAGTCAATCTGTTGTATAGTGAATTTTTAAAAGTATGATAGTTTTCTTCTTGTACAGGATTTGAAAGAATATCGATATCAAACTCCAAAATATTCTCATCTAATGCTGCAACAACATTTTATTTAGTTAAGTCTTGATTTATACCCCTGTATGAGAATTGCACTTTGAGTTTGAAAACCTAAGCTTTTTTTACCAATGCTTATGCGACTTTATTGCAAGTCATTGTAATTCAACAATTTCGTTTTCAATTAGAATATTTTCTACATTATTTTTATTCATACTGCAAAATAAATAATTGTTTTAATAATATGCAATTTAATATCCCGTACTTTTCATTAACACTAAACATACCGGGGATTTTTTTTATTCGGCAAAATTGATGGGAAAACGGGTCAAATGACCCCTTTCGGTAGTTTTAGTGTTAAGAGAAATGAGATATAATATTCTTCACAAAAATAAATTCTTTCACGCCCCAAAATAAAATTCCATAAAAAATGTAACTAAAATGTATTTTTTATAAAATATTTAAGTCAAAATAAAGTGAGGCTTTGCACTAACTCAGTTGATTTAATTGATTAAGTCTTGATATAAATTCAACTACAGGACCAAGTACTCTTAATCACGCTATTCACATTCTCTATAAGAGCTGTCACATTTTCCATAAACAAAATTTTTCATGGTTATAAATTTTAGTACGCCGCCCAACCTGTCTAGTAGTTAGTGTAACTGATTATGGAGGAGAAGGACCTGGGTTTGAATCCCTGCTCGGAATGGATGTACTTTCTCTTTTTGTCTCTGTGTTTCTTGTCCTTTCCTCAGATGATGGATGAATGTGGCCCGCCCTATAAACAGGTTTGTGGTGGTGTGGCGTGGGTGATGCTAGTCGTACTTTCGTGACTTGGTTCACAGGTGCCCACCGGGTAACGATAAAATGAGTAGCAGTTTCCGGCCTTGTTGTGGCTAATGTACCATACTTGCTCAAGGGTTCCCGCCATTAGAAACAAAAAAAAAATTTTTAGTACAATTTAAACTTTATGTTTCTGAACTATTAAATACGTTATTATTTTATAATATTGGCCAATAATTACAAATATTAATTATTTCAATAATGTGATTTCCAGTTTACATATAAAATTATTATTTATTTAAATAAAAATAAGTTTGTGTCATAAGTTTAATTTAAGCTGTGCTTAAACAACAGAAATTGATGCAGCAATTTTGTCTCATGCGAGCACTTCAGCTTCGGGTCAATCAGGAGTTTTTCAGGTATATATATATATATATATATATATATATA
>JAPDSC010137016.1:56483-74915 GCA_026290005.1 Latrodectus geometricus
ATATATACTAAAGCAAATTATGCATATATATAAATTTAATCTTAATAGATCAGTCTCCAAAGTTTAAAAAATATAGTTTGGTTTAATTAGTAACGTTTATAGATTTTTAGTACACGCTATCGCACTCAGATTCTCAACCAACATTATCTTCACGGTGATCATTTAAGTCAGTCTTAAAAAAATAATTCATTTAAAAAAATATATAGTTTTTTAAGTTTATTAGGAAAATTGTTTATAGCGTAACAAAATTAACTTAATCATAATACAGGAGGCCAACATTGTTTGATTTTTTATTATTATACTTAAAACTAAGATAACAAGATTCACTATAAACATTGATACGGTATAACATCACCACATTAATAAAAACAATTTTTGAAGCTTCTTTTGAGAAGATCAAAAATTATAAACACTCAAATAAACAACTAATAACTACTCAAAATAAAGAATTACAAAGCTCTTTTTTATTAATAATATCCCTTCTGTTTAATAATAGCTGGTGTGAATCCAGGAATAAGAGAAAAAAATTAAGAATATATATCCGTAGGATTTTAAAGTCGTATTTATTTGATGAATAGATTGCCAGACATTTAGAAGAACTCATTAAAAAATTACTTATTCGGTTAAAACGATAAACATAATTTATAACATAGAAATCCAAATTTATCGAGAAGGGTAGTTTCAAATAATCAGTGGAATGTTATAATAACTAGGATTTCAACCTCATACGACACTAGAATCATTAGATCGCTGATGATGTGTAGTAGGACGAGATATTTCAACTGATATTTAGTTAACATGATGTCACTGCCATTATTATGTACGTATTTACCATTCAATGAAATTATCAGCCTGATGTTATATTTTCTGTCTTTTATTTGTATCTTAATTGTAAACGATATCACAGATTATTTGCAAGTATCTTCTGCATTAAGTGGTAAATGAAACACCAAAACATATTCATGGTAATTTTTCAACTGTTACAAATACAGCTTTTGATATATATAAAAATTACTAATATTGTCGTAACAAATAAATTTGCAACAATGGATAACTGGGTGCAATGCAACTCAATTATTGTTTAGATCTATACAAATCTCTGTAATAATAATAAGGTTATAAGTAAATGGAAAGTTTAAAAAAAGAATTAGAAAAATTTTTTCAATTTTTTTGAATTGCTATTTTTATTAATTATTGAGATATTACTATAAATATTTTAATTATTGAGAAATTACTAAGCAATCAAACTGGAAGTAAATATTTTATAATAATGACAATTATAATGCACAACTACTCAAAATGTATTAATGCCTACTTGAAATAGTTTTTCAATGACAACAAGACTGATTTATTGCGATGGAAAAATTAATTTAGTTCTTAAATCATATTACGATGTTTATCTTACTTTTAATATAATTTATTTCCTATTTCCTTGAATATTTTAAAATATACCTTTCTCAAATTGTCATGTTAATATAATTTATAAATAATAAAAATTACGTAATTATAAAAATTAAATATTAGAACATAAAATCATTTTATTTAATAAAAATTGCTTAAAAATTAGATGTTCTGCAGACCCCTTATTAAAATTCAAGGCAAGTTCATAAAATGTTTTTTTCTTTCTTTTAAATACTTTTTACTTAAAAATACTTAGTTATGAAAATATACACAGCATAAAAAATACTATTTAAGCATTCAATTTCCAGGTTGTAAATTTAAATGTAACGCATTTTCAGGTTAGTAGGTTCAATTTCAACGATCTCATATATTTGTTCTTCAAAAGTTCTTTAATTATTATCTTCTTCAAAAGATTAAAATTTTCAAAGTTATGCTATTATTTTTGATTTTTAAGAATTATTTTACTATCGAAAGATCAATAAAATTCTAAATAAACATAAACATTAGATTATCATCATTAATTGTTTTATTTTGTACACTAGATGGCAGCACGACAAAGCTGCCATATTATTACTTAGTGAATAATAATAATTATGTAATGTAGATGGCAGCACTAAATTAAAAATTGTATGAAAATTAAAATTATTTATTAAATAAATTAATACAATGATATATTTTGTAACTACAATCCTTAAATATCCGGAAATAGCTTTCAATTTAAATTCATCTTTTAAGAGAAACAAAATTAATTTTAATTTTACTCTTTTAATAAAAAATGCTAAGTAATCTTAATAATAAATCGAATTAAAAAATATCTGATAAAAATTAATACATACTGATCCAATAATGAATTTAAAGCAGAAATGTAATTTATTTATGAAATAATTTATCACTAAAACAATAATAGTTTAGAAAAATTGCTGTAAAATTATATTGTTTGTACTATACTTTATTTAAATTAATTGTTTATTATTTATTATTAATTTTTATTTTAATAATAAATAAATTCCCAAACAAAATCAAACCAGATTCAGTAAAATCACATACAGTAAAAAGAAACAATCAAAATTATATTTTATTCACTAACATTAGTTATCTAAGGACTAACTTTCTCAATAAAATGAGTTTCCCCCCCCCCATACATATTTGTTTCATACAAAACAATTCATTTGCATTCAAATTAAATAAGAAAACTAAACTTTATAAAAGAGGCAGAAAAATTGATAAAACAAATTTAAAAAATGAATAAATAATTTTCAATATTGTAATGATAAATTTTTCAAACTAGAGAATCACAAGCAAATAGTAAAAACTTATAATTACTCTTTGAAAACTTTAATATGAATTTACGTATAAAATAGTGTATTTCTCTTTTAGATTAAGACACAAGTTATAAATTCATAACTATGTATATATAAATATTATTTTACGCTCTGTTGGTATACTTTAAATAAATTTCAATATACATTAAGGGGAATATATAGTAAATTTTAATTTAAAATTATAAATAAGAAAGTAGTTTCACTACAATAATAAATCAATGAAATATTTAATACAGTATATTTGTATAAGAAATTTTTTTTATTTATAGTACACTGTGTACCAATAAGTATTTGAACACCTATGCAAATCACGATATCAGCGGTCCTGAGGTACATCACGGCCTCCGCCGGTATATATCATTTAGATAACAGCATTGGCATTAATCGCATGCAAGATGCCGTGCAGTTAGGAGCTCTTTGATTTCGAGAAAAATATAATTATTGGGTATCACAAACGTGGCCGAACCTTAAGAGACATATCCAGCGATTTGAAGTACCCAAACTTGACAGTGGCTATGTGATTAAGAAATGGAAGGTGAGCGGTGATTGTCGGAATGTGCCTTGAGTAGGCAAACCAACGAAACTGAGAGATAGAGACTGACGAGTGCTGTCTAGAGAAATTAGGAAGAACCGCACCCAACTGATGGCCCTCATACACGAAGATTCAACAGGCCTAGTTTCAACAGGCATTTGGGAATATTGTTTCAATGAATACCATTCGTAAGGAAGCACGTCTGCTTGTTTTTCATGATCGTGCTGCTGCCTATAAACCTTTGATTACAAAGTCCAACAGCGCTGCTTGGTTAATATGGTGCAAAGTACATCAAAATTGGGCCGTTGATCAGGGGAAACGGGTATTTTGGAGCGATGAATCAAGATTTACCCTTTACCGTTCGGGAAGGTTTGGCGTCTGCCTGGAGAACGTCTCCTGCTAGAATGCATTGTGCCAACAGTCAAGTTCGGCAGAGGTGGTATTATGGTCTGCGGGGTTTCTCCTGGTATGGACTGAGACCCTTGGTCTCTATGTATGGTAAATTCAAAGCCGATGGCTACTGCACCATTTTGGATGACAATATGCTTATTACATTGTGGCAGTTGTATGAGTTGGACGAATGTTACATTCAGGACGACAATGCCAGTACTCATGTTTCGAGGTTAACCAAGGCTTGGTATGTTGCCAATGACATTCATCGAATAGACTGGCCTACTCAGAGCTCAGACCTGAACCCTATCGAAAACCACTGGGACTAGTTGGATCACCGAATTAAGGGGTGCACTATCAGTCCAAAATCGGTGAAGGAAGTTGTATGTCTGCTCCAAGCCGAGGGGAATACAATACCACTAGCTGTAATACAAAGACTTGTGCAAAGTATGCTCCATAGGGTTCATGCTGCAATTGCCTCTCGTGGAGGCTCTACTATTTATTGATTTTGAATAAAGTTAGTTTTTCTTTTCTATTACAGGTGTCCAAATACTTATTGGTAGACAGTGTATATGCATATCAGCAAATTTACTTTATATTATTTCTAAAATATTTTTCACATACATTGCATTTATTTACTCATTTACTAGTAATGATAATATGCTTATTATGTATCTATGTTAAAAATTTACACACACACACACACACACACACACATACATACATATATATATATATATATATATATATATATATATATATATATATATAATTATTTTTAGAAAATGATAAATTAATTTGCAGCAATTATATATGTATATGATTGTAAATCTTCAGAAATTCTATTTAGAATTTACCAACTACTTTTAAAATTAATCAAAAAATTTGTATATTTTCCATGAATATTTTCCCCGTAAATTATTAACAAGTGTTAAGCATGAGACATGTTTATAATATTCAGTTTGATATGATTTTGAATTCCCAAATTGTAAAGAAGAAAATATTTACATATATCATGGGTTCGCCATATATGCCAATAGCTTACAATACAAAAATATTACTTATTTTTATTATTCCTTCTTCTTCTGACACAATAATGAATTTTTAAAAGTATTTTTTTTTTTGTGTATGTTTCTGAGGAAAAAATTTACAAGCAAATATTAGATTGCAAGTTTTAATTTGTTTCTGTAAGTATCACAAAACAAAAAAATATTTGGAATTTAATATACACTACTAGCCATTAAAATTGCTACACCAGGAAGAAATGCAGATAACAAAATGATATTTATTGCACAAATATATTATACTAGAAATAACAAGTGATTAAATTTTCAAAAAATTTGGCTAGATTGATCCTGAGAAATCAGTACCCAGAACAACCACCTCTGGCAGTAATAACAGCAGTTATATGCCTGGGCATTGAGTCAAACAGAGATTGGATTGCATGTACAGGTACAGGGCAACAGCCGAATATGTTCCGTATCAAGGAAGGTCCGTACAATACCGGCAACATGCGGTCGGGCATTATCCTGCTGAAACGTAGGGTTTCGCAGGGCTAGAATAAAGGGTAAAGCCACGGGTCGTAACACACCAGAAATGTAACGTGCAATGTTCAAAGCACCGTCAATGCGAACAAGAGGTGACCGAGACGTGTATCCAATGACACCCCATACCATCACGCCAGGTGACGGGCCAGTATGACGATGACGAATGCACGCTGCCAGTGTGCGTTCACCACGATGCCGCCAAATACGAATGCGACCCTCATGATGCTGTACACAGAACCTGGATTCATCTGAAAAGATGACCAGGTTCGTCGTTGATCACACTATTGAAGGCACTCTTGTCTATGACGCAGCGTCAAGGGAAGCCACAGTCATGGTCTCCGAGCTGAGAGTCCATGCTGCTGCAAACGTCGTCGAACTATTCGTGCAGATACTTGTTGTCTTCCAAACGACCCCGTTTCTTGACTCACGTTCTTGACGTGGTTGCACAATCCATTACGGCCATGCAGATAATATGCCTGTCTTCTCGGCTGCTAGTGATAGGTGGCCGTTGAGATCCCGCATGGCGTTCCGTATTACCGTCCTGAACCCATCGATTCCATATTCTGCTAATAGTCATTGGATATCGACCGACGCGAGCAGCAATACTGCGATAAAGATAAACCGCAATCCCGGTACGCTACAATTCGACCTTTATCAAAGTCAGAAACGTGCTGGTATGCATTTCTCCTTCTTACACGAGACATCACAACAACTTTTCACCAGGCAACAACGTTCGAATGCAATTTGTGTATGAGGAACAGGCTGAACAATTTCCTCATTTAAACACAATGTAGGTGTCGCTACTGACGCCTGCTTTGTCTGAATGCGCTGAAAATCTAATCATTTGCATATCACAGCACCTTCTTCCTTTCGTATAAATTTCACGTCTGTAGCATGTCGCCTTCTTGGAGTAGTAATTTTAATGGCCAGTAGTGTTGTTTGAGAAGCCAATAGTTATATTTAAGAGACTGGATTTCTTAACATTTATGATTTACATTCGAAAGCTGGGTTAAATAACCAAAAAAGTTAATTTGTTATTATTTTCAAGACTGACCCGTCTAGTACAGTATAATTATTTTTAAAAATATGGCTCTAGTAGCCAGATGTCTTGCCCTGAATACCCTCAACAATCTTCCTAGAGATCTGCTACTTTTCTTTTTCAATACAACAATATGTTCTCTTAAGTAGTGGAAAAGAATGAAGGAAGGATCTTTTCCAGATGTGATTTCAAGGTATTTTCAATTTTCAAAATATTATTTTATTATATAGATTTGTTTCAAGTGTTTATTTATTTAAAATCATTTTAAGTGTACATGGACACCGAATTTGTATAAAAAGGGATTTGAATATTTCATGAAACTTATATATTATAAAAAAAATTTAATTAAATTTTTACCTTAATTTTTAATTCTAAATTAATTTTAACTTAATAAAACTTAATATTTTTAAATAAAACTTAATTTTTTAACCTTTTTATTAGTTTTAAATAAAATATTTTCAAAAAATACATTTTTTATACTTAAGAGTGGTATTTATTTTATAGCTATTATTTGATCATCTACGAAACTTCAAAACAATCGATCTAAAATAAGTGTAAATATCAAGATACATGGTCCAAGCATTTTTCAAACCTATTTAATTAATCTTATTAATTCATAGCGAGTAAAAATTTGATACAATATGTATTTTGTTCTTTTAAATGGTCATTCTCATTTTTAACTTTTCCAAATAAAACTAAAAATCAAATTTTATAATCAAAAATTTAACTAGTTATTCATTGAATTAAAATAAAAATTGAAATAAAAAAACTGATTTCTGATTTATATAAGAGATTCATTTTTGATTACTAAAGAAATTCTTAACATCAAACTATGCGAAAAATAGAATGAATTTCGTCTTTTAATTTCATAAGTAAACATGGTTATTGTGAAGGAAATTATGTGAAACCTAATATAAAAAATAATATAAAAACAGCAATAAAGTTTTCGGAATTTACTGTACCCTTACAGGTAACATGAAATTTCTGTCCAATATAAAGTAATCATCTAACTTATCAATGCAATATATATAAATAGTCCTTTGAATTCAAAGTAAATTATCATATTGGCATTAATCCGCATTTCATATTTATTCTATACATTGACATATAAATGCAAAATCTATAATGTTAGAAAATTTATAATTACTAAATATTCTGTTTACAAAATATAGTCAAACGCTAGTCCTCTGGATCATGACGTCACAGCGATTTTTGACCATTCAGGAGAAGATTCGAAATTACCTTTCAATGCCCTTTAAACTCTGATTTAGGGATTGCTGCAGAATGACGGATGATAGAGGGGTTTTTGATGTATTCACGTGATCATTCTAAATCATTTTCAACATGTCTCATGCACCCCAGCCCCAGATTTCATGTGACGTCACAGTGTAATTTATGATTCCCCCCACCCCTAAATACTGATCACGCAGCAATATCCGTTATTTCTCCTTCTCGTTATAACAGGGTCAGTCATTCGTGTTGTTGTGTTAAAAGAGGGGGAGTGAGCTAAGTTTTCTGAATTTGTCTGCGTTGTTGATGAACTGTGAACTTCCCCACAGTGGAAATGTAACCAGGGAACACTTGAATCGATTATGCTCAGAGAACTGAGAAATACGTCCTTTCAGAAAGTTGCGCGTGGGATTAACTGATAAAATGGGATAAAGCTTAAAAAAAGATCATTTGTGTACTTAGTAGATATTCAGAACATATATTATAAACTTGATGTAAAATAGTCAATTCAGTGAAATGTACTTTAATTTAGGGATGGAAGATTTCTGAAAATTAACTGCTGTTAGTCATTATACAAATAATTTAGATTATCATTTGATTCCAAATTTATTCTAATATAGTAAGAAATCTTGCTTCACTTAAGTCAGGTTAGCATATATATTTCTTGACTGTTTAATAATTAACAATTAAATCGCAGCCTCTCCACTTACATATAACAATGAACATTCGGTTATACTGAGGATATTCATAATTTATTATTTATGTAATAAAGGCATGGACATTTTTCGAATATGCACATTTTAACATCTAGATGTCAAATACTAAGTACTTCTCACTTTGTAATTTCTTAATAAAAAACAAATTTTGAAAATTGATAATATATAGTACCACATTATAAATTCAACTGGGAATTGTATAAACTCTTTTATCGTTCTGAATTTGTTACATTATTTTGTCATTTCATAAACTAACTTTTTCACACAAATTCTATAATAAAACTTTGAAGGAAGCATCAATGCTTTTTAGTTGAATTTTGTTTATAATTTCTGTTGAAAAAATTGTTATTAAATTGGTTTTTAATAATTAATAATTTTACAATTGTTAAAATAAAAGTTAAATTAACTTTATTTATTATTTTTTTATTTTTATGGGAAATGAATAATATTTATGATAGTCGAAAATGACAACTTGATATGACATGGAAATTTCTAATTTTTGTCAGGGTCACTACTAACTATCGCAAATGATAATTTACAGTTCGAATTTACCAACATTGGCTTATAATAAATTTCTATGGTATATTTTTTACTATTAAAAGAATATTAAGAATATAAATATAAATCTTAATAATTAAAAAAAATTAACTTTTTTTAATATTGTATTGAACTAGATAAATTTTTGCTGTTTTCTTTTGCTTTTTTCTTTTTGACTTCCATTAAATTTTAAAAGAATTGTGATACAAAATATGAATTATATATTTATCTATAATAATAAAAGCAAGTGTAATGTGTCTGTCCGTCTGACCGAGCTCTCCAGCCAAATCTATCGCACGCAGGGACCTGGAATTTTTTACACGGAAGCACAAGGGGGCTGGCCACCAGACCTCGAAGCCCGATTTTCGATTTTTGAATTAGAAAAATTTTAAAAAAATTATTTATAAAACTTCTTCTCGATATCGCTGCTCGCCGATAGCTGATTCCGGGGTTATAGATAGATAATAAAAGCAAGTGTAATGTGTATGTCTGTCCATTTGAAATTTGTTCGTTACCAATGTCAAATTATGGTAAAACTATACTTTAAGGTGGCCCCTTGGCAAACATGGCGATTTTTGTTTGGCTATCGTTTTTATTGGCGATTTTTGTTGGCACAGACAATGAATTCCCCTGTTGCTATCGGAATATGATTGGGGTTTGCCCGGCTTGGCGATCAATCGCGATTACAACTTTGCGAGAATCAAAGAGGCACCATAAAGTATATTCCTAATTTGAATGTTGTTAGCTTGGTTGTTTAAAAATGCCGCCATTTCCCCTATTTTTACATGATTGTTATTAACTGGAAAAAAAGAAATAAAAGTTTCATTCATTTAATGTCGCTGAATTCGGATAACTATTCCCTTTTTGACTAAAAATTTAGTCAAAGGCAACCTCTATGATTATAATGATTTCTTTTACTGAAATTCGGAAAGTTTTCATCATTCGCACTTACAATATGAAATAACTTTAATTTGAATCGAAGTTTATCTATAACGTAGTAAGTTTCATTGAATATAAATTAATGTTTTGATTGCTATCAATATTAAATCCGACATCAATTTTGAAACATGGAATATTATTGTATTAGTCTGCAATAATATAAACATGTAAGAAGTACAACAGCGGTAAGTTATGATAGGAACCATTTTCCTATTAACTGAGAAACTAGCGCCCTCTATGCCAAACTTTACAGAAATTTCTAGACGTTTCCGAAGTAAAAATTGCTACAGTTATTTAAAACTGTAAAGGCTGGTTTGAACATCCACGTGAGAAGGTGCTACGTGGATATGATACGCGAGTGAAGTGAGACAATTTGCAGAATTTCACATTCTAATTTTGATTTGATAAGCTGCGTTACTGCATAGTTTACTTAAAGCAAAAAATTCATCACATATTTTCATTTGAGTATTTAATTCCCGTGGAAGAAGAAATGGATCCTAAAAAGCCTGAAGAAAAACCTGGTGAGAAAAAAACCCGGACAGCCTGATGATAAAGGAGGAAAACCAGGAGAAAAGAAACCTGGGGAAGAAAAAACTCCACCTACAAAGTAGAAGATCAGCTTTTATGGAAGAATAAAAAAAAAAAAAATGAAGCCAAAATTATAAGTGAGTGATAAAATGTTATTATTTATGTTTTAGAGAATAACTTATAATAATCAAGATGAAATCTTAATTTTGCATTTTAAAATTTGGACTTTACTTACCCTTATAATTTTTTCCGCCTTTAATAATTTCGGTTAATTCCCAGTGAACGGTACGCTCCTTATACGGTACGCATATATACAACGGTAATCATATATACAATTATAATTAATTGTATATAATAATGTATAAAATTATATTATTTGTATAAAATAATATAATTTTATATTATATAATGATATTAATTGTATATTCTATAATTATATTAATTGTATAAAAATAGCGCACCGTACACTGGGATACAGCCAATAATTTCTTTTTATCCCTTTTAAGTTATAAGTATGATGCTTTTTGTTTTTCGTGTTTGGAATTTTATATTGTTAAACTGGCTGATTGTGTATGTGTGTATTATAAAATTAATTCCATATTCTTTTGTTGGTTAAATTGCACTTTAGTTCCCCTACTTCACCAACTCGCGAATTTGATGCGCTTTTTCACTCATGCTCATTAATTATCCTTTTGTTTTAGTCTTTTCATTGGTCGCTAATTAAGTTTCACTTTGAAATAGCCGTAGAATTTTCGCCATGGCATCGGCGATTTTGAAAACGCGCCAAGTAGGGGACCTAAAGCGCATTTTCACCTATTAAGGACTTTTTCTACAACGGATCTAGATATTCATTTGCATTATGTCGAAAAATTGTCATCAGTGTTTTGAATCTTAGGTTAAAATGTGCTTTAGGTCCTTGGCATGAATAATTTTAGTTGGTTATAAATTTTGTCATTCTTGGTAATCCTACTTTGATACACTAGATACGATAAACGTAACGATTTCTAGAATTCTTATTTTGCCATTTCGTTCTGCCTGGACGCTTTTTTTTCCCGTTTGTCACCAAAGGTATGGGACGTTTGGTGACAAATTGAATCCTGTCTCCTAGGATTGTACCATTAATTTAATTCATTTAATGTTAATTGAAAATTTTATTTTGTAAAAATATTTTTTTTTATTTAAAATGTTTGGAAAAAACAGAAAGTTAATGATGGAAAAAGCAGAAATTTTGTGATTTTTTGTTACGCATAGTAATGCCATTTGGCGACTTTATAACTTGCACCGGTGAAATGAAGAAGTACCCATTTTCATACTATATTATTGACTCAATACATTCTTCAGGAAATTCTAATTATTATTCATTTTAGCACAAACGAATAGCAGTTTATTTATCATTCAAGTTTTCTCAAATTCTTGAAAGCAAATAAAAACTTTGAAGAATTAATTAGATACACTTAAACTTTTTAATAAGAAATCGTTAGGAAATCAAACTTACATCTAATTTTAATTTATATAAAATATTTCTAATTAAAATCATTAAACTAAATAAATATAGAAAATGAACAAAAATACTTGATTCCTTAAGCAAAGTTATTAAGAAAATCTACAAGGAATCAAACTTTTTTTAATTTGAATTAGAATAAAAATGAAAAACGAAAATCTGAAATCTTTCTATCACCAAAACCACAATAAGTGAAGTATTATACTCAACATTCGAATTACAAATGCCGAAGACTTCAAATTTGTCGATTCGATTTGATTTATCAAAATAAATACCATGTAAGCCATCGCAACGGACACGGTTTAACATAGCAACCAAAGGGGGGGAAAAAAAAGAGATTGGTAAAAATTTACTGTACGGTCGCTCTTGGCGATTTATTAAAAAATCGCCAAAAATCTTGCCAACCTCGCCAATCTGCACAAGTGAAGTATGAAAATAAGTAAAATATTCCATTTTTCATTGGTTGGTTCCCAGTTTGTCAAAATCTCCCATTTTTTATTGGCAGGAATCCTTCATCTGCGATTAATCAGAATTAGTTGGATTGTCAGAAAATGTTATTTATCGCCAACTTTGGAAAATCACGCCAAGAGCGACCGTACAGTAAATCTGAGCCAAGAGATTTTATTGTTTTTCTTAATTTTTGCAATGGGAACTACTTTGATATACTCCCCCCAAATCAGATATTTGGCGACTTTTTTTCTCGCCAAGCAAAATACCTGTTTTTGGCGCCTTTTTTTCTCGCTAAGATGGGGCTGGCCACCAGACCTCGAAGCCCGATTTTCGATTTTTGAATTAGAAAAATTTTAAAAAAATTATTTATAAAACTTCTTCTCGAGATCGCTACTCGCCGATAGCTGATTCAGGGGTTGTACCAGTTCCTTTTCAGAAACAATGCTGGCGACCATCTTTTGGAAAATTTTCCGTTTTTTTTTTTTTTTTATTGTACTGACACAAATGTTATATCATTGGAAAGAGCTTTAAAAAATAAACATCTTTTTCGCTTACGGCTTTTTCTTAATTTCAATATCTTCTGAGATAACAGCAACTTTCGAATTCATATATCCGTTGGGGAAAAAAAATCAGACGGTTTTTTTTTATTTTTTATAAAGTTTTTGTTCTTCAGTTTTTGTTTCTCAATTTGCATTATGGTGTTGCTATTATTGTGATTTGTTGCTATCATTTATTTTCAACTTATTAAATCGATTCATAACAATTCATTTCTTTTTTGTATCTTTAGCTTGCTGTTTTGATGACACATTAAATTTTTTTTTTCAGAATTGCATTTTTTATAAAGTTTTTGTTTCTTAATTAGCATTTTTTTTATAAACTTTTTGTTCTTCCTTTTTTGCTTCTTAATTAATATTAATCGCAGTTTTTTTGACTCACTGATATTATTATTTGTTTTCAAATAACGTTCGATTGTAACATTTGATTTCTTTATTCTAACGTTAGTTTGCTGTTTTAACGATACATTAAATCGATTAATTACAATTCATTTTTTTTTTGTAGCTTTAGTTTGCTGTTTTCATGACACATTAATTTCTTTTTTTTTTTTTTTCAGAATTGCATTTTATAAACTTTTTGTTTCTTAATAAATATTAATCATGGTTTTTTGACTCACTGATCGTGTTGCTATTATTTATTTTCAAATAACGTTCGATTATAACAATTGATTTCTTTATTGTAGCGCTTTCTTCAGTTTGTGTAATCATTCTTCTGTTGGTTGCTTACCTTTTGCTTTTCAGATTTTAGAAGAAATATGCCGCAGGCCCCTCGAAAAAAGAAATGCTTGGAAAATAAAAAGCGACAAGAGAGAGAAAGAAGTCGAAGAAGGAGACAAGAAGAAACCACCCCAGAAAGAGAATCAAGGCAGCGAGAGGACGCAGAAAGAAGTCGGAGAAGGAGAGAAGAAGAAACCACCCCAGAAAGAAACTCAAGACAGCAACAGGTGAGAGAAATTAATCAAAGAAGAAGAGAAGAAGAAAACACCTCAGAGAGAAACTCAAGACTGCAGAGAGTTACAATTGCAACAACTACTGCTCGAATGCGTCTCTGGAGGCATTTAGAAAATGCGGCATTCGATTATGAACCATCATCTGATTATGCTACTCATCCTTCGTGTCTCATCGGCTCAATGTCGCAAACTTGCCAACACTGTGAGGCGAAGAAATGGAAAGGTGAAGCCCCAGGTATGTGCTGCAGTGGAGGAAAAGTTCGATTATCACCGTTAATAGATCCTCCTGAGCCCCTACGCACTTTCCTCATTGGCCAGTCTTCACAGGACAAACACTTCCAAGCTAATATCAGACGCTACAATTCCTGTTTCCAAATGACCTCTTTCGGCACAACAAAAGAAATTAGAGAGCCTGGATACATGCCAACATTTAAAGTTCAGGGTCAAGTTTATCATCGCATTGGCAGTCTACATCCCCTACCAAATGAAGAGCCCAAATTTATGCAAGTTTATTTCGTTGCCAACAGAACAGAACAGGCGCAGAAACGTTGTAGGAATGTTCCAGAAACCAGAGAGGACATAGTACTTCAGTTGCAATATATGCTTCATCATGAAAACTCCTACGTCCAAAGCTTCAAATCGGCCATGGAAAAGATCAGTCCTAAATTAAAACTCCTTATTTTAGCCGACAAAACCCCACGCGGTGAGCATGAAAGGCGTTTCAACGCTCCGACATCATCAGAAGTGGCTGTAATAATGGTTGGAGAACAGCATGGGGCAAGAGACATAGTTTTAGAAGAAAGGAGTGGCACCATCAGAAGAATTGCCGATACCCACAGGTCTTACGATGCACTACAGTACCCACTTCTCTTTTGGCAGGGGGAAGATGGTTATCATTTTGATTTGCGCCAAACAAATCCAACTACGGGAATGCCACAAACAAAGAAGATTTCTGCAATGGACTTTTACGCTTACAGGATCATGATGCGCTCCTCAACATTCAACATTTTACTGCGAAGCAAAGACCTGTTTCATCAGTTTATTGTGGACATGTATGCCAAGATTGAATCCGAAAGGCTGCGATACATTCGATTGAACCAGAAGACGTTGAGAGTGGAACAATATGCCCATTTGAGGGATGCCGTTATGAATTATGGAAATGTTGCTGACATGGGACAGTTAGTTATTTTACCGTCCAGCTTTACAGGGGGGCCCAGGTACATGCACGAAAGGACCCAAGATGCGATGACCTATGTGCGAAACTACGGTAGACCGGACCTTTTCATCACCTTCACCTGCAACCCCAACTGGAAAGAGATACAAGAAGAACTTTTCGATGGACAAAAGCCCCAGGATCGCCATGATTTGTTGGCAAGAGTCTTTCATCTCAAGCAAAAGGCACTCATCAGTCTTATCACAAAGGCGAAGATTTTTGGTGATACTCGATGTTACATGTACACGATAGAGTGGCAGAAGAGAGGACTTCCTCACGCCCACATTCTGGTTTGGCTGAAAGACACCTTGCACGTCCATAGGGTCGATGATTTCATCAGCGCAGAAATCCCGGATCCAGAAGAAGACCCAGACCTCTTTACCACGGTCACGAAACAAATGGTGCATGGCCCCTGCGGACGCATAAATCCCCGCTCTGTTTGTATGAAGGATGGAGTCTGCACGAAGCGATACCCTCGCCAGTTCTTGAAAGAGACGCAGACGGGACAAGACGGATATCCACTGTATCGTCGTAGAAGCCCTGCAGATGGAGGTTTTACAGCAAGCATCAATCTACGAGGATCAGAAGTTTCGGTGGACAATGCCTGGATCGTTCCTTACTGTCCACTACTATCCAAAATTTTTAACGCACATATCAACGTTGAGTACTGCAATTCTGTCAAGTCCATAAAGTATGTATGCAAGTATGTCAATAAAGGATCCGACATGGCTGTATTTGATGTCACCAGTGGAGCCAATGAACTGAATGAAATTCATCAATATGAGATGGGAAGATACATTAGCAGCAATGAAGCAGTGTGGAGAATACTCAACTTTCCAATCCACGAACGTCATCCCACAGTCGTTCATCTAAGCGTCCACCTTGAAAATGGCCAGAGAGTGTACTTCACTGAAGAAAATGCTGCTGAACGGGTCCAGGCACCCCAGGAAACAACGCTCACATCTTTCTTCAAGCTGTGCACCCAAGATAACTTTGCTCGCAATTTACTTTACAACCAAATTCCAAAGTACTACACATGGAACAGCATGAACAAGAGTTGGAACCGCCGTAAACAAGGACAAATTGTTCCAGAAGAAACAGGAATCAGGTCTACTGATGCCCTTGGCCGTGTCTACACCGTCCATCCCAACAACTCCGAATGCTTCCACCTTCGCCTATTACTACATGAAGTTAGAGGCCCAACATCATTCACGGATTTGAGAACCGTTCAAGGAAGAGTCTGCAACACTTTCAAAGAGGCCTGCCAACTTCAAGGACTTCTGGAGAATGATGAACACTGGAACACGGCGTTAGAAGAAGCAGCTGCATCTCGATCACCCAAGATGATGCGTAATCTGTTTGCTGTAATGCTTCAAACGTGCTCCATGTCGGGCCCTGAACAGTTATGGATGAACCACAGGGAGAACCTGTCTGAAGACATACTGCATCAAGCAAGGATCCAGCAGCAGAATATGGACCTGGACTACAATGACGACATCTTTAACAGAGCCCTAATCTACATTGAGAACAAGATAATATCTCTAGGAGGATTGAACCTGAAAAGCTTTGGACTTCCCCAACCTAACAGAAACAGCGATTCTGCCATCTCCAGTGAAGTAATTAGAGAACGAAGTTATAACATGGATGTGCTCGCAGCTTATATACAGGAGAATGAGCCTAAATTGGTCCAAGACCAAAAAGAAGCCTTTGACAAGATTACTAGAGCAGTTTTTGATAGGCAAGGGGGTATATTCTTTTTGGATGCTCCAGGCGGAACCGGGAAGACGTTTCTTATCAACCTTATTTTGGCAAAGGTGCGGCACAGAAATGAGATTGCCCTGGCTGTCGCTTCATCCGGCATTGCTGCTACACTCTTGACAGGTGGTAGGACTGCTCACTCGGCGTTCAAGTTACCTTTAAATCTGACAAGCACAGAGACTCCAACGTGTAACATCCCAAGGAATTCAGGAAAGGCAAAGGTTCTACAGGATTGCAAGCTCATCGTTTGGGACGAGTGTACCATGTCCCACAAAGCCGCATTCGAAGCATTAGATGTCACCATGAAAGACCTCAGATGGAACAATGACAGAATGGGAGGCGTCGTAATGGTTTTGGCAGGCGATTTTCGACAGACGCTACCAGTTATTCCACGTGGAACGAGGGCAGATGAAATGCAGGCCTGCATAAAATATTCTTACATCTGGAATGGCATTCAAACACTTGGATTATCAACTAACATGCGAGTTCATCTCAACGGTGATCCCTCTGCCCAGCAGTTTGCAGATAATCTACTGAAACTAGGAAATGGAACCCTTACTTCAGAAAATGAAGATGGATATGTAGCGATGCAAGGCATTGGAAGGATTGTGACTACTGAAGAAGAACTGAAAGAGGCTGTGTTTCCGAATGTGATTCACCACTTCACTGATCACGCATGGCTGTGCGAAAGAGCAATTCTTGCCCCAACAAACGAAGCCGTCAGTGTTATCAACAAGCAACTTTTACAGAACTTACCCGGAACTCTTCATATTTACAAATCTATAGACACGACATGCAATATTGACGAGGCTGTCAACTATACGACAGAGTTTCTCAACAAATTAGAGCCACCTGGAGTACCCTCCCACATATTGGACTTGAAGGTTGGAGCACCTATAATTCTCCTCAGGAATCTGGATCCGCCTGCACTTTGCAATGGAACAAGACTTTCTATCAAGAAACTGATGCCAAATATTATAGAAGCCACCATCATGACCGGACATGCTGCAGGCGAAGATGTGTTTATTTCAAGAATTCCTATAATCCCTTTCGATCTCCCGTTTCAGTTTAAGCGTCTACAATTCCCTGTTCGTTTGAGTTTCGCGATGAGCATTAATAAGGCACAAGGACAATCTCTCAAAGTTGTAAGGCTCGACCTCCGTAAGCCGTGTTTCTCCCATGGTCAACTGTACGTGGGTTGTTCAAGAGTTGGTAATGTCGATAATCTACACATCTTAGCTCCGAATGGAAGAACATTAAATATAGTTTATCCCGAGGCTCTCTAACGAAAAGGACAATCTAAAGAAAAATTATTGCCACTCTCCCAAACTAACTCTGACTGTCATGCTTTAAATGATGATGTTATTGTTTAGTGCTCTCTTGAGAGCATGAGCAATAATCCGAATGGTGCTGCTTCCCAGTGCTACAGTACCAACAGACATTAATCGGTAAGGGTCCCTTGCGACCCCAGACCGAGCTCCATACACAAACACTCTCCTCTTCTAATTCATTGTCATCTAAGTTTAACTTACACTTAAATTAAAAATTTAATTGGTTCTCAACTCCAAATTTCCTGTAAGCAGGATGTTTTATTTCATCCATGTTTTCGTTACTTTTTATTTTTTCTGTACTGTACTCTCTATCTTTCCCTTTCAACTCTTTCCTATCTTTGATTTTGAATTTTTTATGTTTTACTTTTCTTTAAACTTCAGACCAATGATTATAACCACATGACTACGGTTTCCTAGCATGTGCTAATATGAGGTCAGTTCTCATTTAAACTAATTTTTTAACAGATGGCTCATGGTTAGGATATATTGTTCCT
>JAPDSC010137016.1:79915-140987 GCA_026290005.1 Latrodectus geometricus
AATTATATATGTTATGTACATATAATACCGTAAATATGTAAAATAAACGAATTAAAATATTAATTAATGTATTATTTTCTGATGTGTATACGTGTTGTTTTATTATATTTATACCTATTAAATTTGGTGTACCGTGAAAACCAGAAAAAGCTTTTGGTGTGCCAAGGATAAAAAAACGTTGCGGAGCACTGCTATATAAGACTGTAACAACCAGTTACGTACAATTTTGGTTTCGTCGATTCCGTTCGGGTATTTTTGATGTTAGAGATGCACCTCGCATGTGGATACGGCATCGTCGAAAATGTCTATAAAATATCAAAAATGATCGAAGTTAACCGCATGTCAGCAGTCGTAACGCGCAAGACCTAAAAATCTACATGAAAGCTGTTTTAAACCTTTTTACAAAGTGAATCCAAAAGAAGTTACATAAAATTCATGTAAAAATAATGGATTTCTTTTTCCCCAAACTAATATATCGGGAAAGTTATAAAAATGCATCGCGAAAGTTATGAAAATGTTAAATTTGATTATGATATTCAAGATTTGCTATTACTTACGTGATTATAAGTTGGTTAAGTAGTTTTATGTGTATCGATTCAAATAAATAATTTTATCATCAAAATTATAACACACACTTCAATTTTGCTAAAATATTAAAAATGAAATTATTAAAAATAAAATTATAAAATTAATGATTTGATTAAGTTTTAGTTAATTATTTATAAATAGTTTAGTAAATGATTTTGAAAACTCCAATATTATAACATGCATATAATATTTTAATGTAACACCAATATATATATATATATTCTATTTAAGTCTTGTTCAATTTCGTTTATATGTGCAATATAAATGAACCAGTACAAATTTGGGAACCATAAAGGAGTACATAAAAATAATCTAAGCAAAAAGCTACTAATTTTCAATTATCAGTCATATAAACATTACAAGAATTATTTTTAATTTCATTTAGGATTAGATGAATTTTTTATAAATAAATATTTGAACATTCTGTAATAACAATTAGATGCATAGTTATATAACCAATCTATCATGTTAGTCTTGTCAATATAGTAAGAAAATAATTCTCATGGATGATAAATCTTATCTGTGATGTGTAGCAGGAATGTTGCAAACAAGTGTATTTATTCATTTCCTTTTCTCACAATTTCTTGCTAAAAAGCCTTTTGCAATCAAGCGTGAGTGTTTTGTATTCCAGGTAACTGAATGTTGAAATTAAAAAAAATCGACCATCCGCGATTGCCTTGTTAAAACATAGCTCATGTATTTATTGGAAGTTCTTTTTAAATCAAATATCTGTCTTATATCTAAGTCTAATAAGAAATTCAATGAAAGTAAACATAATTTTTTACTACTTGCATCAACTCCGATTCGCGTTTTATAAATAGGAGAAAATATCTTGCTTATATTTTCACACTAATAAACGTAGCTTTAATTCACACAACCTTTCTCATATTTTACATTAACTGCTTTAATTTGCAGTCCCTCTGGCAATATGGACAATGCGGCAGGTCTATCAATATTCAGAAAGCATTCATCATAATACAATGGGCTAACAAAATGAGTATTTATAAGTTCGAGCATTTAAGAATCGTAAGTTGATGGTTAACGGTTAACGATGTATGTCTACCCATGAGGGGATGATAAGGATTCACATTAGAACCTGATCACCCGGAGGCATTGCAACTTTTTTTAATGCTTTAACGGGCGTTAAATGCACCTTCCAAAATGGTGGCTTTTTGACCTTGTGAAGACTTAATCACATCTACAGGTGATGCCGAAATTAACAAAGATGCGCATTGACTTGGACATGTTAAAAAAAATAATAAATTTTTTACTTGGATTGTCTCTCAAGGTGATTTTAGGTTAAGTTATTGTAATTAAGTTTATGAAAGATGCGTATTACAATAATTACATTGTAATTAATGTTTAGTTGATGAATGTTACACTTTACCGTGTGAAAGTAATGAATATAGGATTAATTCATTCATATTATGTTTCACTAGGGAGAAGGATGAGATTTTCTTTTTTTTAATTTAAAAATAAATAATTTAATTAATGTGAATTGAACGAAATAAAAATGAGAGTTTAATAACGACTAAAATATTACAAATATCCCCATATAAATATTTCGAAAAAAAATATTACTACTAATTAACTAAACTTTATTCTTCTATAATAACATTTTTAATAACAAAAATTAATACCGTATAAAATCGAACAAATATATGACTAAAAATTTATTACATTTATTTTTCCCAATGAAAATAAAGTATCAATTTCAAATATACGTTTATAATTTTAATTATTAATAATGGAGTAGTAACTAATAAACAACAATGATATGTAGAATATTGAAAATTTAATTTTTTTAATATTTCTTTCCATTTCCATGATCGAAGAATAGTAAAAATAATTTCATTTTAATAAATTAAATAGCATTATAGAAAAGAATATAATGTAATATTGCAAAAACATTTTTCCAATTTGTCGGATTTAAGAAGTTTTTTTCATGTTTTTAATTATTTGTTTAAATATATCTTAAGCAATTTTTAAATACTTAATAACAAACAAAATACGCATTTTAATTGCACCAAAATTTTCATTCAGAGATATTCAAAGAACATTCAGAGATATTTAATTTTTTTTAAAAATTAAAATATCTCTGAATGTTCTTCTTAAACAGGAAAATGGTATTTTATTAAATTACATCCAACATTTGTATTGAAAACTTATTTAATTTTAAATATATAAGAAAATACTAATAGGTGGATTATGGAAATTTTATCATAATGTCTGTTAATAATTTCACATTCATAATGATTCCTTCATGCAAATATTCTTACATTATGCAAAATTTTTTAAGCGCTTGTAAAAGTTATTTTTAAATTTTCCGAAATGACTCTCGATTAGTTTAAACAAATTAGTTTTCAAATTTTTATCTTTTAGAAGCTGCTAATTATTTTTAGACATTTAAAAACTGTTATTTATAATGGCAAATTTTTGTTTGGACAACATCTGATGAACTAATATGCGTTATTTTTTATTTTTACTCAAAATATCTCTCTATATATATTCGTAACTGTAGTCTTCAATTTAAACCCAAGCAAAATGATAAAATGCATCACAAAACTAAAAAATTCTGTTGTTACACAAAAGTAAGCTTTCAGAAACTTCGACAAAAAATTCGAATCACAAATGCAAGTCTTAAAATATACAATGTCGATTATTTTAAAAATTGAGGAATTAAAATACCTGATAATAAAGTGAATGACATAACTAATGTAATTTTAAATCATAAAACATTAGCGATATAAAAATTGATCATAATAATCTATAAACTAATAATGAATGAAAATATCAATAAATTTATAATCAGTTATAATCAATTAAATATGAATATAATTGTAATTCATGATAAAACTAAATTTACATATAATATTATTTTCCTATATAATAATGTAAAAGCTTTAAAAAACTGTAAAATTACTCTGTCCACCATTTTCACTAATTTTGGTGCAAAAATACCATTGAAACATTATAAATGTTTTGTTTTATATTGCATTGCATTTTATCTCTTCAATCATGTTTAATCAGTTATAATCAATTGGATATGAATGTTTAATCAGTTATAATCAATTGAATATGAATATAATTGTAATTCATAAAACTAAATTTACATATAATATTATTTTCCTACATAATAGTGTAAAAGCTTTAAAAAAATTGTAAAACTAATCTGTCCACTATTTTCCCTAATTTTGGTGCAAAAATACCATTGAAACATTCTAAATGCTTTGTTTTAAATTGCATTGCATTTTATCTGCTCAATCAGTACGGATAATTTGTTCGGAAGAAATTAATTGAACGGAAAGAATCAAATAAAAGGAGATAAGTCAAATAAAGGAAGAAAAGGGGATGAGCATCACGCATGTCTTCTCTCACGAGGTTTCTCACGATCTGCCACTGAGATCTATTCTGATTATTTTTTTGTTTCTCTCATTACACTTTTTGATATTGCTTCAGGGTATTTCTCTGTAGATAAGGAAGGAAAAACACCCGAAAGATTTGAAGGTCGTCCATAGGGAATAACGGTAAGTAAATGCAGTTTTTTTTTATTCGAATCAATGAAAACTAAATTATTTCATTTTACCCTTATCTAATTAGACTTAAACAGATTATTAATTACTAACACTAATGTAATTAAGTTAATTTTAGAATATATTTAGTAGAAAAAACGGATATCATTCAGTAAATTTTTGGAGACATTTTTTGGAAGCATCGTCAATGTATATTGAATTGTTGAATTCTTAAATTAAAACTGATTACAATGAAATAATTTCGCTAATGTAAGTGTATATGTAAAATTATCTAGTAACATTAGCAGGCAAATTGTTGATTGGAGTAGCTTTGTAGCTTTATAGATATTGCTGATTTTAACATAGGTGTTTTTCATTATATAAATAAACTAAACATAGTTTTTCTTAAAATGTAAAGAAATACTGTTGTTTTCGAAAACGCAATATAAAAATTCATAACATTTCAATTAAAGTTTGTGATATCAGTAATTGTCAGTAACATCGTGTCATCAGATCATCATCATTTCTGTAGCATCAAAATAACAACTCTTATGGTGTAGTGATAAGACTAACTATTTGTTGTGAGAAATCCTTGGTTATAATTTAGTAGTTATTAAATAACGGTAAAGAATATTAAGTTTCTAGTCTTTTGAATGGATTATTGAAACTTGAGAGTTTTCCATTGCACTCCTATAGACACATATCTTCCTAAAACACATATATGTCTAACCCATTATCTGTGAAAATATGCTTCATATAGGTTGTGAGCCATTTATATGAATGTTGTTTATGAAATTATTTTCACTTATAGCATTTTTTATTTTAGAAAATCTTTTGAGAATATTTGTTAAATTACCTAAACGTGAAGTAAAATCATCAAACAAATATTTAAAATATCAAATCGTGATGCATTATCATCATTTCAAATATTTTTATTTTCAATTTAAGAAATGTCTAAACATTTTAATTCAAAAATTCGGTTAGAATTTCTCATAACAATCGACAACATATATAAAAGTACAATATTTTTATTCAATGCAAATTAGAATTAGAATAGCTACGAATCTTTAATTGTTCGCAATTAATATTATATTAGTTTTTTTTAAAATGATACTATCGTATCTTCATATTTTTATTTTCGTAAAAATATTCCTGTTAAACAAAAAATATGCTAGAAAATTATATTCATGGTAGTATATCATATATTACTGTTCCGTTGTTGATTCTAATATTTTCTTCTTTTCATTGACAGAATATTTAATAAAATTAAATAAATCCACACACATTTAAAAATATGGAAAATAATCTATCTGAATAAACTAAATTTTTATATTTTCATTTTAAGATAATATTATAGTCAATTCCCCCTCTTTCTGTATAATACACCCACCTCTTAACTCCTCACGTTTCTGATATTGTTTGTATACACGGCTATATTCCCAACATCTGCTTTGTTAAATAACCCCAGTTACAAACTGTTAAGGGGAGGCTTCTTTGCTATTGATGGGGGTCACCACGGAAAGTTTAGGGGCAATAGAGGGTTCTTCTCGGACAGAACGGAGGTGTAGCCGAACTTCCGTGACAGCCAGAAATAGGTACTTTATGAATGGCATGAGGAAGCAGATGTAAAGCGTTTAAACTCAGTTAAAAGCCAAATTTCATATCGGGATGGTTTTCACCGCACGTGTTTGAGGGATTGATGGCACAATGAAAATTGTTTGTTGGAGCAGGGGATTTTCACAGCTTTTAGGAAAAAATTTCTTAAGGGAATTTTTTTTGTTATTTTTTAGTTTTCGACTGTAAAATATATAATAAATTTTTAGGAGTTGAATGCATTTCAAATATTTATAAGAAACAGAAAAAATTTATTAATATTGTAATTTACTATTAATGTTTTTACATTTCATCAGTTTCAATTTCTTGGGAATCATTAAATTGAACACACAGAAGCAACGTCGCATCTGTCAAACAAATGATTTTTAAACGTCTACATGAACTGCTTAACCAAATACTTATATGAACTGATGCTAATATTGCATACATCATGTTTAAATCAATGGTGTAGTTCTCATTTTCAGTTTGATTGACAGATTGGTATTTTTACGGCAATATTTATCAATTGATTCATTTGAATTAACCTTTTTCTTTTCATTTCTTACCTTACTCTCATTTTTTTTTTCATTCATGAAATACAAGTGGTTTTCTTTGTATTGGAATAAATATAAGTAATATTATTTCCCTGTGAATATATAAGCGATGAAATGTACAGTAAATAGAGAATGCAGTAATCATAAGATCTGATAAAAGACACTGTTTTTTAGCAAGTTTGGAAAATGAAGAATCAGTTGTACTCTTCACATTGTCAAGATTACTTATCAAATAGCTTTACATCTAAGACATCATATAGTTATCTACATTAGGTGATCTATTGAGACGTTTATATTTAGAAATATAAATCATAGAATAGAAATATAAATCATTTTGTGTAGATTAACTTTAAAATGATAAATTTAAATTTTATATATATATATATATATATATATATATATATATATATATATAAATTTTTTAATGAATATTTTAATAAGACATTTTTTATAAAAATATATCAATGAATAAGAATTGAAGTGAGTTTTCTTGCAATTTTTTTTTTCATATTTACTCAGATAAATTTTGCAAGAGCAATATCGTTTTAATTTCTTCTCTAAAATTATATTATTAGTTATTTGTGAAAGAAAGACAGTTAAAATATTTTTTTTAAAAATTGCAATTTCCAATAGTTTATGATTGTAAAATATTCCACAGCAATAAAGCTGAATTTTTAAGGAATGAATCATAAATGCTTTCACATTAATTTATTTTACGAAACAGTTTACTTACATGAAACTACAATTATATGTATTTTTAAATTTGATTTTTTGTGATTTAAAGTTCAATTCATAAAAATCTCATTTCTCTATAACCCATTTCTTGTGAAAATGAAATCCCTAATATTATTCTGAATTCTAAAATTAATTTAATTTAGATTCTCAAACATTCATTAATAAATAAATCATTTGTGGATTTATTCTGCTTTGCCTTATACATGAGCAGATGCTCATTCCAAATCATTATATCCAGTCTCCTTCCCATATATTACTGTAATCATTGCAACAGATTGAATTTATTTAATCGTCCTCAGATTTGAATTAACAGTCACGAACTCACATTAAAAGGATATTAGTAAGCATTCAGAGCATTTACGAACAAAATCTCGATTTGCTCTCCAATGAAATGTTTTATGTACATCATTTAGAGCAGTGAATGTCATTAAAGATTATACATTGGGATGATTGTTGATTTAAAGTAATCATTTTGTGATCAATAATGTATGAAAATCACAAAAAAAAAAGGAATATGAATACGGTTTACGAAGATAATAATTTATGTATTACAGCTTTCTCTGAATATATAGTATAATATAAAGTATATCCTCTATAACTACAATTATAGGACATCTAGATATACAATTATAGATTAGGGGTAGTCAGTAATTATCATCATAAAATTAAAGTTTAGTTATTCAATACTAAATAAAATCAATGACTAACATTTAAAAATATTTCGTCCTGTGCTTTTGCTACTTATATAAGAATTCCTTAAGAATATATGTTTCTTAAACGCAGGAAAAGTGCAAAAAAAAAATTTCAACAGATGACATAATGATTCGAAAGAACTCAAAATGGACGAAAATGATCTATTTTAAAATGATCCGAATCAATTGCACATTTTGCAGTTACATTTTGACATACTTCTGCATAAATAAATATTATATTATATGAAAATATTTAGCAGTAACACAACATTAAAACTCAAAATAAAAATGTTATGTTGCCACACAAAATGAATTACATACGAAATTAACAGCTCAAGAGTTTTTAAAAGGCTTCAATACATATAAAAAACTTATTATCATAATAAATTAGTGAGACTTACTTTTTGAGAATAAGCCAAAAAAAAGTCTATGCGAATTCAATTTGGATTTTCTTGTCACTTTGAAATGAAAAGAAGATTACAATATTTTTAAGCAATTGGGTGTGTAAGTTATCTGAGCTATGTATATTTGAGTAAGGATTATTACTTCACAGGGAAGAAAGTCACTTATGAATGAATTTCTAGAAAATTAATCTAAATCTTTAGGACATAAAAAGAAATGAGGTAACAAATGTCCTGTATTGGACTTATAATTTTCTCAGATGAAATGGGATCTCCATTTAGAATTTCATCATTATAAGATTAATTGTTTTCATAATCAAAAATTTAATTTTTCAAAGTCTTAAACTGGGTAAAATTTTGATGCAGTCTTACAAAAGACATTTTAAATAAAAAAAAAGTATTTCCATGTTAATGTAAAAAATATAAAAAATTATAAGAGTTAAGACAGTTAAAAATATAAAAACTTGTTAATAGTAATATTCCTTCAAGAAAATACATTTTTCATGATCCGTGAAATAACTTTAGCATTCCATCATTGATAAAGCACATTTTTGCATTAATAGTTCATAATTTTTTTTCTCGTTATTGTTCTGAAAAAATTAGAATTTACTTTCTCTCTATATATAAATATATTAATTGTAAATATAAAGTGACTAAATCTTGGAATTAATTAAGATTGCAAATTATACTATTCACGATGATTTAAAATGTTGATATAATTTGCTCTAATTTTTATTAGTTTAAAATGAATTATTATTCACTTTCGAGATAGATAAAATTACATTCTATTTTTAACCATGTATGCTTGTATACATCTATACAGGCAGATCAAAGGCGATACAAACAATCTTATACCATAATAATATTACAAAAAAATAAAAGAACAGACATATTACAATTAGACAAAACTATATTTTAATGAAACCAGTCCAACACTCCTAAACAGAACAGATAAATATACAAATAGAATCAGAAATTTATATGTATATATATTGTTCTCCCCATCTATCTCGTCTGATCCATTCTTGGACATAAATTGGATACATCACCCGCTGCTATAACAGATCACCTATGGCTATAAGTGGAAATCTCATTGACTGATATATCCCAAGGATATATTCAAATCCTCTTTGATTCTAAGCCGAAGCGTGTGGCAGCAGGTATAGCACACGATGGTAACTACACTAGCTGTTAATTTTGTCATCATCTACTCATAACTAAAGGATATATTTTGATTTTTTTTATACTGTATATTCTGATAAATTAATTTTTCTGTAAATTCTATTGAGCTTATTGGAGTTGTATTTAGATTGCTAGTAGTAAGTATCTTTCTATCTATCTATCTCTATATATGTATATGTATGTATGTATGTATGATTGATGTATGTATAAGCCTAATTTCTTAAGAAATTTTATGAGTAATATTATCCTTTTGAAATGACATTTTAATTTTTTGGGACGAAATTCTTATTATTCTCATGCTCATTGTCCATGTGTAAAAACACTAATGTGATGTTTTTCTTCATATCAGGAAACTACTGGTGACATTTACAATGAAGACACGGTCAATGTCTACAATTTGTTTAAAATGAGTTAAATGACTATCCCTTACTCAGTTAATCAATTACATATAATTTTCTACATATTAGTACTTATAATAGTCCCTTAAATAAAATTATCATAGTGGTAGAGGCATCCATCGTTGAATTAAGATTAATGGTGAAAGAATTTTACAAACTGATTATAACTATACTTAGTTAATTAAATCACTTATAACATGTATTAATAAAATGTTTACATGAAAAACACTTCGTTGTATTGCAAAATTATTGAATCCGTTAAAAAAAATCCGCGTTTGATTTCTAGAAAGAAATAAGCAAATCCCATGCGTGGTAGTCATTGAATAAAAATTTGCAAAGCACAAAAAAAAAAAAAAAAACATATTTAATTTTTTATGTTGAATAAACATTAATGAAATTAATAATAGTATATATTTCAGAACTATTCAAATCTAATTAGTACCTTAAATCCAAAAATATACTAATGTCAAAATTTCGCATAAATGTCTTATACAGGAAAATTTTTCAAAAAACTTGTGCGACTTTAAATAAATTTATAAGTTATATGCTAAGCAATAACAAAAGTTGAATTTTTTTAAATTTTGAAATAAATATGCTTTTAAGCAATTGCGTCACTCATATAGAGACTTATTAAAAATTATCAAATATTTTTATTTTACAAACAATTATGCCTATAAATATTTTTTTTTCATAAACTTAATGGAAACTATTATAAATTTAAAAAACCATGTTGCGCTATTACATTTGAATATGAATATTTTCCTCCGTTATTTTTTTCTTTTTAGATTGCGGATATGAATCCGAAAAGCGTACCACAAAAAAATATTCTAAAAAAACATTAATAAAAAATTGGAGAAACACCCCTCCCGTTGTGCAGATCACACCTCAATCTCCCACAAAGGCGCGAAAAACAGTAATTACCCCTCTGCTCAGCAACAGCTGCGCATTGTAAGAAACAAAATTTTGTGTCACATTTTTACAAAAAACTGAAAAGTCACATTGTATCGATGCGATCCTTGTGGTGCCCCCTAATGTATGGCTATTCTTCTTCTACTATTGTTACGGCTATATTTTAGTTCAACTTTTTTCAGAAAGAAAACTATTTTAAGAGACCACAAAAGTTTTTTAGATGAAATTGAGTTATATTTTTTGCAAGCGCTGTGATCGTGGTTTTCATTAGTCATGGTGACAGTCCTCTAAGAGCCGAATCGCTTAAAATCCAGATTTTTCTTTTCTTTTTTTCATAATATGATAGTTTCAAAGCTAAAAAAATAAGAAAATATTGATATTGGGAAAACACAATTAACTTTGACTATTTCATAATATATATTTTGTCCTATTTGTAATTTTCAAAAAGATGAGTTTAAAACAGCAAAAATAATAAGAAATTAAAAAAATTAAGACACAACTATGGATATTAACATCTTGTATAAATTATTTTCCATTTTGTAAAAGAAACAGCACACACATAGTTGAAAATTTTTTTAATAATTTATTATCATATAAAAAAATTAAAATATAATTTTTATTTATATTATGTATATATTATTTATATTTATCTAAAAAGAATTTGCTTTTGATAAAACATTGATTTCTTTAAGAAAGACCCATGCTTTTACTATACTAATTTAATAAAAATATATTGTTCATTAAAAATGACAGCTTTTCTCAATTACTTTTAAATATTATTTATGCTTAAGAAAATTAATAAAATTTTAAGTTCAATTAACAAAAATTTAAGTAAATGTAATCTCAAATTTATATAATTTAAATTAAAAATGTTAATTTTACTTCTCAAATACGATACATTTTTTATATACAACTGCTGCTCATTATAATTAAGAGATACGTGTAGAAATGCAAAGAAGAAAATTATATTTAGTGGTCAAATATTTTATAATGGAAATAACAAGTAAAGAAATAGTGTTATAATTAATGACAATTAAAAGTGTATGCATAAATGATCCGAAGACAAATATTTACCGTTCAATATTGTAATTAATTCACAATTAAGCATATTTAAAGAAAAAAAAATATTTCATCAATTTTAATTTATACATAAATGAAAATTGTTAACACGACCACAAATCTTGTAAAATGTATTTTCTATTAACGTGGCATTTCTTTTATAATGGAAAAATTTATTTTTGTAATTACGTAGATTTCAGTCAAATGAAATCTAAATGTCATTAAACTGGTTTTGTCAAATGTTATCAATTTTATTTTAGTTTATGATAACAACATGCCAAAATTATTAATTAGTTTTAGATTGAATTTTTTATACATTCTTCAGCTGTCACTTCGCCAAAAATATCAATACATGAGACCAAAAAACAAAATCGAAAGTGGATTGAATTTCTTCGAATTTGGAAAGAAAATTATTTTTATGAAAAAAGAAATTTACACTTCCGGATGCGAATGACATTTTTAGATTATATCAGTAATAAAAAACAGCATTCTAACCAGTTAGATTAATACATTTTATATTTTTTAACTATGCATTTTTAATTCATTTTAAAACAATTTAAGCGGTGTTATCAAAAATATTAATGTCAACTCGATTTGCTATCTATGAAAGTGTTTGAAACTTTTCATTAATGAAATTATAATTCAAATAGTACCAAACAGAATATAAGAGATAAGAAATTAAATACGATAGTAAGTATTAATTGTTATAAAGCTATTAATTTTGTTGAAGAATTATAACTGTAAGCTTGACTTTTAAGACATAGATTTGGTAATTAATATAAGGTTGTTATGATTTATTCAAACAGAAATACATAAATATCAATTTTCAATGACTAACAATATGTTATTCATAACAATTTCAATATACTTTTCAATACATTTAAAAAAATATCTTTGAACATCTGAATTATTTTAACAATCTATAGAAAGTTCAAAATTAAAATCACTTCTGCATCTGCGGTACTTCATTTCCTTCATTATCTATATACTACTCACATAGACTTGCTAAACATGCTATCTTCTACGTAGCTCAATATTTCACTTTCAACAATGCGATAGCAGTTAAATTGTTTTATTTGCCTTGTTCACGCACAATATTCCAGAGAAGAAACCCGAAGAAAACAATAGTTGCCTTACACCCCCACTTTACCTAATAATTTGAAGTAATTTGATAGCTTCCGGTGAATACAGAAAAAGAGGATGGTCCGATAAGTGCTGCCGACCTTTGGCGCGCCATTTCACAAATTTGGCGACGAAAATTGCAGAGAGTGTTTTAAAGGTAAATAAAACTGAATAGAGTGTGTTCCACTTGAGGCCCCGCGTGAAACGGTGGGTGGCGTTGATAGATAAGCTTTTAAAAGTCCATTTCCAGCTACATGAAAGAATGGGATGAAATGAAATTATATTGTTCCTGGTGCCGGAAGTTCAATAACCAAACGAAGAAGTGAAGAGGACATTCAACATATGGAATATGAAGCACGCTTTAAAACCACATGACGGCTTCATTGTGTAATTTTCTGAATAAGTAGGCTTATTATTTGCCGAAGTTTTATATTTTTTATTTCAAAGATAAGGATATAGAAAATTTGCTAATTTTTTACTTATGAAAAACAAAATTACCAATAACAGTTATATTATGTAATATAAAGTACATATATCTCACAAAAAAATCTAATCATTTAAATTAAAAATAGATTTACAAAACAAAATCAAATCCAGTGTGATATATTCATGACTATTCTTCATTTCAAACGTAAACCATTAAAAATCAAAATAAAATCCCTATTATCCAAAACAAGATTATTAGTTTTTTTCAAAAATTGGAATAAAATATTATTTGATTATAATTAATATTTTAATTGGGATATACCATAGATATCAATTTAATTTTATAAATCTTTTGAACTGCTAATATAAGCACCTTAAAAATATTCTGATAAGGTTTTAAGTTCAACCCTTTTGAATTGCATCAATATTTCTTATCATTAAACGCACACTACTTAATATCAACTAAATCAAGTAAGAAACTAAATTTTTATTTATTTTCGAATGAATATGTAAATTTTGGAAAGGAATTTTTCACATTACATGCATTTTTAATACTGTTGCATTTACTCGACCATAAATTAAAATTTGTTTTAATTAATTAACTAATCTGGACTTTTTTTTAATTTGAAACAATAGCATTTATTTATATAGAAGTAAGTATATTCTAAATGAATTTCATAGCTAGTTTTGATTGCGAAAAAAAAATTAAACTAATTATAAACATTAATAAAGCATGTAAAAATATTTTTATTGCGAATTCTTCTTTTTACTCAAGGAAATTAATGTTAAAATTCTAAACCATGTAATCTATATAGAGAAAAATATCGATTGTATTAAATTTAATCCAGTTCTAGCACTACTCAGCTATACAAAATCATTTCTCTAAAGGTATAATGAATATTTGTCATGCATGGAACATGATTGGTAGAATACGATTTATATTCTACTTAATTATGTTAGTAATATTCTTAGATCCATGATAAAATAAATATAATATCTACATTTTCAGAGCAAATGAATTTCAGAAAATTCAATGGATGATTGAATCAATTTAATCAAAAATAACAGTTTTAAAGTTTTTTTTCTCCCTGAAAACATTTAAAAAAAAGGTTTATATTGAAAAACAGTGGGTTTTTTTTAATAGTCATGGCAATAAAGAAGCGCATTTATTTATCACTAATTAAATTATTTTCAATTATTTGATTTTTTAAGTAACTAAGTTTATATTTAATATCTTCCCATTTAATGCTTTTCAGTAATTTCAGTACACGCTAAGAATATTTCTAGGATTTTAAGCCCTCTCTAAATTTAGAAACATACAAATTAAAATATATTTAACAATAACTTTTCAGTTATGTTATATATTTTTTAGTCGAAAGTATTTTTAATAAAATTTCTTTCTTTCATTCATGCTTACTATTATTATTATTTACACATTAAAATATCCATATGCAAACCTATAATATTTCTTTCAAAAATAAAATTTCAACAACCAACTGCATCCAATCCAGAAACTGAAGAATGTTTCTGAGTTTTTCACCACTGAAGAAGAGTGACCCTAACAACAATTTAAGCAATTTCCAGCCAGAGAATTTCACTTCACAAGAAGAACTTTTATACAGCAAAGAATATTGCTTGACAGCGCACTAAAATGCTTGGACAAACATTACTTTCTGAGAGGTTTTAAAATGGCTCATCACTTGTTTTACAACTCTAGATCAAACAGTCTTGGTGCTTGATCTTAGTATTATAATATTGGATTTCTAATGTTTACGAAGACATAAAAAATATTCCACTTGCATTACTAAATATTTGCTATTCTTGTATGCTGGAATCTTTACTTTCCTTGTTCTCACAGAAACATGCACTAAGCTAACGAAAAGTAATCAGGGAAATTGGACTCAAATAACATAAGATTGTTAAGAACATAACCAAAATTAAAGAAATGTCTTTTGTTGTATGACATCAGAGTTATTAAATCTTTGGGAGAAAAAACAAATAAAAAACATTTTTAAAAAATTCAAAGTATTAGTACATTTTTGCGCAAATATATATTGATAAATAAAATCAAAATATTTGAACTGTTGCTTAAACGAATTACGATAACTAAAGCTGTTGTAAATCAGTTATAATGTATTTCTTTAAATCGAATTATTTTTGTCATTTTATATAATCATCCTAAAATATCAATAAAAAGCTAACTAAACTTTGTACTCTTATTTTGGAATGAATGATGCTTGATCCAAATGCACATCAACAATATAATAAATATTATAATAGTTACTGCAATCAACAATATAGTGATTGCATTAATAATATAATTATATTACAATTTTAATTAATACAATCAATATTAACGTAATTTTAGTTCCATTTAAATATATTACAATTCGTATTACTGACATTTATTTAAAAGCTAAGAAGAAACTATATTTTTTGTTAAAATATTTTATTTAGTTAAAATTTATGGAAGTATATTCGGGTAGGAAATTTGTAGTAAAAAATAAAAACCAATATGAATAATTAGAGTTTAAAATTAAAACCATGAAAAATGATATTAAAAATATTATCTGGGATTTCTACAATGGTTAAAAGGATTTTCCATCGGAGTAAAATCAATAATATATCTTTGCTTTACAAACATTTTCCATCTAAACTTCATTTCTGCTTCAATTATTAATTTGACATCGTGATATATTTCCCAAATGAGAACAAAATATTAACATTTTAAAAAATTATAACGTAATTATTTGGTAACTTTATAATAAGTTGGAACGCAAATTTTTTAATAATTATATATTCCTAGGTTTTTTATATATACAGAGAGAAAGATAAACAAGCATTAGAGACCATACATTTTATAAGTAAGAATTAACCAAAATATAAGTAATTAATATAGCACAATTTAATTAAACCCAGAGCTTACGAGATTCTAAAGTATTTTATTTTCTTTCGTTAAATAAATGCATGTATTTCTGGAAATAGTGTACAGCGCTTTCACTATGATTTGCTATAACTTTGAATGTGAAACCTTAAACTCTACCTTTTTTGTATAGAAAATTTTTAAGATCACCTGAATGAAGCATTACAGTAAAAAGAAAAATTAAGTATAACTTGTAATTAAAACTCACTAACAAAGCAACTGTCTGCAAAAAAATTTAAATATCTTCATATATAGATCTCTAACTTGGCTTCTGTTTTACATTGATTTCTATTTTTATAGCCAGAACCTGTTTGTTACTTTTGCCCCACCTCCTCCTCTCCTGCTGACTTAATCTCTACAGCGTAAAAATTTTTACCGTGTGAATTTGTCTACTTTCAGTTGTCACTTTTAGTCACACACCGCAGCGCATGGCTGAAGAATTAATGGATGGGCCGACACCCCTCTAGCACGTTGTTTTTATTATTCTCATGGAGGGATGTGTCACTGGGTCATACAACTTGAAACTTAATCTATAGTTTCATATGTATAATGATTTCATATAAATAAATGAAGAGTGAATTATAACGACATCCAATAATGCATCAATAGTTTTATTCAGTTGCATTTTCTTTCAGTTTCTTTACTTGTATTTTATATAATCAAAATAATCATTTTTAAATATTAAAAAGTACATTATTTTGAATAATTTAAAAATATATTAACAGATTTAAAAATGCATTTTTAAATCTGTTAATCTATTTCTTTAAAATAATCTAAGTGCTAAATCTATTTAATAATCTTAAAATATTAAAATGAATTTTTTTGTGCTTAGACAAATAGAAAGTAAATTTGTTAACAATAATTCTTTTTGAAGTTTTTACACTGATATTTCAGATATTGAATATGTCTTAGTTTTTACACAGTCATAAAAATTACATATTAAATTTACTAGTTACATTTCACAAGTGTCTTTATTCTTAATTTGAAATTAACTTCGGAAAAATATGTAAGGTTTAAATCACTGAATAATTTAAAAAATATTTTCACAATAAGAGTAGAATATATTTATAGATGCTTATTTTTAAATCTATGAATATACTTTTATAATTTCTTCAGTATTGAAATAAAAAATTTAATTCAAAAAATATTATGCATTAATAGATTTTAGGATTTTTTTTTTTTTTACTTTAAAACGATTATATATTGCACATTAACAAATACTTTGAAAACATGAGTACAAGTAAATTTAAAATTCTTGATAAATAGCATGCATTATTTTAAAATATCATTTTATTGGCCTTTTATTATTTAGGAAAAATAAGCTATAGTTATATCGGATATAACTTTGTTTTAAATTCATTTATATTTGTGTTAAAATAATACAATTGTCATTCATATTTGTATAATTAAATAAATCATAAAAATAATTACAGTGTTTAATTGAATAAATCACTAAATAATCGATAATTCCGAAGATTAAAACATATAGTCTTATAAATTTTGTGTAAGATGGAAAATGTTCAGACATAAGAAAATTCCGAAATTCAAATGGCATTAATTATATAATTATATGGACCACAAAATCACAATAGGTAGAATAATCCTCTAAAATAAATAAAAAAGTAATAATTTTCGAAACAGTTTAATTTATTTCTGAAAAAAAATGAAAATATTTTATTTTAAAATGAATTTTTTACCAGAGAGAAAATAATAATTTCATCTAGACAATTTATCACATAATTAAAGGAATATTTTAAAGTGAAAGGTTTTATAGTCACTTTCACTATCATTTAAAAAAATGGATTTGTATCCGAAAAAGAGAATTACAATACAATTCTAAATTCCACGTGTCTTCTACTTCCTGTGTTTAAATGTATCCTATTTAGTTTCAGCGTTTCTTCTTCACGCTATGATTTTTCACACACACACATTGCGGATATTCTCACAATTATCAACATTCTGCTTGTTTCGACGCCGATTAGTCCATAATATAGGATACTAGTCAAAACGAAATGTCGGTAACTCTTTGAAAAGAGAATTTCGTTATTGTTACATATGCTGCGTTGAATAATATTGCTTACACAGCTTTTACAGATGTGTTATTGTGTTTTGAAATGCTTATGTAGCACATTAAATTTATTTCAGTTGAAATAAATTGCTGTAAACTAATACTGTCTTCTGATTTTAGTATTAATGATGAAAAAAAAATGAAAGGGTATGGATTGTAAAATACACAGAAAATTATTTTAGGTAACAATATCTTGAAATAGAAACATAAACATTTTATATGAAGATTCTAAATTTTATATTTCACAAATTAAAAATTAATAAATGAACTAATAGTCAATTGAAATCAAAAATAGTCCAAATAATTTTACAACATTTTTCATTTATTTAGAACAATCAATATGTTATTTATTATTTAGTATGTTATTTTTAATACCTTGTGTTAAAGGAAACAGTATAATATCTTGAGTGCTATTGTTATAGCATTTTATATATTTAATATTTGTTTCTATAGGAAGCATATTAAATACGGTTAAGATGAAAAATAAATCTGATAGATGTAAAGTAAGTTTCTTCATTGGAAAAATTTAAAATTGGTTGCAAAAAATTAAATTTATTTTTATTAACTGAAAATGTTAGTTAACTTAAGTTGATCTTTAAAGGCTACTTATTACAATTATTAAATTACAGAAAGTGTTTTCATAGTTATGCTTTTTCTATAAGAACATAAAGACTTCTGGTCTTATACAAGAAGATAAAACTTCCACTTGTTTTCATAAATATTAATATCTTAAATTATAAATAATCTAATTTATATTTAGGATGTATTTATTAAAAAAACAAAATGAAAACCAAAAAGTAAACTTACCATTATTTGGAATTTTTTTCTTTTCTTTTCTTTCTTTTTTTTTTCGTACATTGAAGAAAACATTTGCATTGATTATTGGCAATTGAGTTTCAAACTTTTATGAAACTTTAAATGCTTAAGTTAGATATTCAAACTACATTTTTACATGCTTAACTCTAAAACATACACAAATACATTTTTAATATCAGCCACATTAAAATATATAATCCGGTTTCATTTTCAAACCTAAACAGCAAAATTTTGGTAATTGTATGAATTTTGCATAAATAGTGTTATTTTATACAGATATCATACAATGCAAAATGAAACTCTTGAATTTTATAAAGTTAGTTTTAAGAAAATGTGCTATTTTACAAATAACACTTTGAATGTTTCAATGAAAATATTTTAAATATTAAAAAGTAGAATTTACGTAAAACTATGTTATTTCTAAATCTCACGGAACAATTCATGCTTCTCACGGCCTATGAACTTAAGGAAAATTTTTTTGAAGTACACGAAAACAATTTTCCAAAAGATTTATGAACAGCATTAAATTTAACATTCATGATAAGCCGAACATGTAGGAATTAAAAAAAAAATTTCAACCATAAAAACATCTCATACCTCTTGTAGAAGTCATAAAAAGACCGATATACTTTTGCAAATGTTTTCGACCTTCTAAAAGTCGCTACAATACGATTATTGTAAATTGAGTCGCAGTAGATAAAATAATTATTTTATCACTCTCACTTCTTAATTCAGCTCATTTAAATTTTGTACAGCAACAGTTATCGAAATTTTGCCGTTTGGTACAGTGATATAAATGCCGAATAAAATACTTTATCTCAGAGGCTCTAACTTTTCTTCAACTAAATTTACTTAACATGAAGGTTAATAAACTAAAATCTTTGCGGAAAGTGCAATAAAACTGATTTAATTGAAAATTTCGTCTTTAATTTACAGTGAAAGAGATACGTGTGATTATTCCATTTATATTCATATAGTATTCCTTGTAAGAGATAATTTTTTTGAGTGTCATGCATTTTGGACAGTGTTTTTCGTTGGTTTAAAAAGTAAATGCAGTTTTTATTCATTTTTTGTACTTGATAATTAAAACGCAAGAAGAAAAATTTATTTTAATGAAACATTTGATAATAGATTGTCATAATAATTTTATGTTTTATTGGTTTGATTATTTATAACTTTAAACTATTTTTATGCATGGGCTGCTTTATAATATTTTATATTTCAAAATGTTTGTAATTTTTATGACTGACACATATAATTTTTCCTTCATATCTCTTATTTTGATCAGCATAAAAATTAATTTTATTACATAATATTCTCAAAGAAACTACATTTCAAATATAAAATGTAAGAATAAATTCATTTGCATAAATTTATTGTAGGATTTTTTTTTTATTTTTAGAATTTATAAACCCATTTTTCTCTTAATAAATAATGTAAAAAAAGTTATGAATTCAATATCATAAAAAATTGCTTTTGCTTTTATTATAAGAATTTTAATTATCAGAGTTTTGAAAATTATACTTAAAAATAATCATTCTTCAATAGTGATTTTCTCAATTTAAACAATAACGGGTATTCAGAAATAAAAAAATTTAGGTTTTGAAAAGTTTAATTCTATTTTTTAATTTATTTTGTAAACTAAAGATCAACAATCTTGTAGATTTAGCTTGCAAAACCAATTTAGTTATATGATTCAGAATATTTAGTAGAATAGAAAACATTTGAATTATTTTGATTTGCATGGAAATCCATGCAAAGTTGTAGGATAGAGGTCAAATATATACATATAAATTTCTATTATATATTTATTATGATTATTAAAAATATTTATTACTAAATTAATAGTTTGAATAATAATCTTTTTTTAGCCAACAATAGCAAAAGCACCATCAGTAGTTATATAAAGCGTATGATTTATTAATATACTTACTTCCAAAGCAATTAATAAAGGAAAAACGAATATCTAGTCACATCGTTATACAACATAAAGGAATCAAGTTCTATATTTTTTCTTAATAAACTTGATCTTTTGGTCAGTATCCTGCAATAATCTTAAAGCGTGGTACTTGCAAGATATATCATTCACACAGCAATACTTTTATCCAGGACAGCGCTAAATAAAATTGTTTCCTGAAAGTTAGAATGGTTTCTGCCATTCGAGTCATTTGTATTTCAATAGTTGGTAGAAGTCAATATTTTTAACATCAAGGAAATATAGTTTTTCTACAATTATAATCTAACATGTTAGTAGAGTTACGATCCTTACAAATTTTCTAAATTGACAATGATTAACTATCTTATCACGTATATAATGAGAAAATGCGAAACTACAATCAAATTCTTTAGGTTTGGTTCCCATTGCTTAATAAAAAAATGTAATTTGTTTCTTATATCCAATAACAGATTATTCTTAGAATTTCACATTTCTTATCAAAGCACTTAATTGTAGACTGATTTCTGAGATGTCTTTACTAACTTGATGATTGATACAGATGTTTTTGTGATTTTACACCAATGTATATTTCTATGTTTTATATGAATCTATATTCATTCGTTCAAAAGACTTGGAAACAGCGAGTATCAAGCTTTCTTTATATGTGAACTATTTATAGTTGTGCAGGTATGAATTGCCCAATAATTAAGCAAATATAAATTTTCATAAAAAATCAGAGAATATGTCTTGAATTTGAAAATAACTCATAACACACAACGTGCATCAAATGTAAGCCTACTTTTGTGTGAAATCATGTACTCGATTCTGGCATATCGTTTCGAAGAACAGAACGAAAGAGAAAATGTATCACAATATCGTCGCAATAAATAGTCAAGCAAATTTACGTCACATGTTAAAATTCGTGCTTGCCAGCTTGGAGGTATTAGGATATAATTCAGTAAGGGTACATTGTTCTTTCCATTTACTTAAGTTATGTAAATGCCTCTATTTTTTCTGTAGCAGAAAATGAAGGTAAAAATATACCTTTAAAGACTAATTGCTCTATATTACAAATTAAATTAGTAATTAAGCCAGAGAGAGCGATCTGATAACTTTATAGAGCTCACAGAGAACTGTAATATATGTTAAATTTGGTATGCATCAAATTTAGTAGGCTTAGAATTTTGAATTTAATTTTAGAGGGAAAATTTTCTAAAAATTAACAAGGAATATTTTTTAGCTGCTTAGAATATAAAAAGAAATATTTTTGCTCCAAAAATAATAAGAATATACCTATTATTCATGATGAGGATTTGTTGAAATGAAGAATTCAAGTATGTGGAATTCATTATCTATATAGAAAAATCACAAAAATGAAAATTTCTACTAATTTTTACTTTACAAATCAGCTAATGCTTTGAAATTCCAGAAATGTTTGTGTGTGAAGAGTATTTTAAAACATCTGGGAGGACTCTGTCTTAGATAAAGGGACATATTTCATTATTGCATGAAAGAAGCTTCAAAAACTTAAAAACACAACAATCTCAATAGATGCACATCCTAACAAAAATAGGCAATATATAGTTGGTGTTCTAGAATAGCTTGTATTAAAACCGTAAACTTGCCCTCCAAAGAACACCGTCTGAAGGATTAGATCATGGTGAATCTATCGGATATAAATAAAAAACAGTAATTAATTGTTTTAATAATTATTATAATAAATTTAAAGACAAATTTAAATGTAATTAATTATTTTAATTTCACTCCGAATGAAATTTGCTTTATTGAACAAGATTCCTTAACGCTTTAAACAGAATGGAAGTAAACAACCTAACCGCAGTGATCCATTTTAAGACTTTTTAAGCTCTGTTACTTAATATTGCTATCTAAATGGCTTTCCGTTAGAAGTTAACCATACTAATATATCATAAGGGAGAAAACCTAGAAACTTTCTGTTACCCATTTAATAATATTCGAAGCAGAAAATAAAAATTCCTATCTTTATTCAACAGTAGCCAAGATCAAATCTGGGGACTTACATTTTTTTCAAATAACCTTTCTTTTGCTTTTTATTTTAACATAGCTTTAAATTTAATTTAGATTTTTATTTAATTTATTATGTGATTTTATAGTGCTCTTTACAATGTTTGTTATCTTTTGAATTTACTGAATAAATAACTATTCATCCTACTCAAGACACTTCTAATTTTTTCTTTCTTTCTAATTTTCACTCTCTTTTTTTTTTTTTTTTAGAAATTTTTAATAGTTTAATAATTATTTAGCCTCCATACATATTGAAACTTTCTTAACTTTTAATTAATATTTCATAAAAGATTTTTAATTAAAATTATTTTACTAAAATACGATTTTATTTTTTTAAATTGAAATAATCACAGTATATTTAAAAATTTATTTTCACCATTTTTTTTGTGTAAGAAAAGGTTTTCTTTCCATGTTTCTAATTTGTTAAATTGTTGAAAGATAGATTCTTCTTAATAATAGCAAAATGAAATTTGGAAGATTAATATGTTTTTCAATAATTAGTAGAATTTTAAAATTTAATGTAAGTAAATATATTAAAGCACAATCCTATCTTTAAAAGTATTGCACATTTTTGAGGGGTGGTCTGTTACGTCTCTGTTTACAATGAAATGAAATAGTTTCCTGTTATATAATATTGTTATGTATGTAAGCAGCCAACTCCCATCCGCTTACTATTTCAAAGATACCTCACATCCCTCCTTTTCCGTCGAAGTTTACCAAGCATAGGAAAATGAACATATTCATTAAATAACACACTTTCAAGCGGATCTTTATGCGAAAAATCACAGCGGAACCATGTATGGAAGATGAGGTGACTATGACTTCCTAACGACATCCACCCCAAAATCTCTGTAACTGTCACAGGAGCTCTTGAAGTCATCACTTCACGAAATCGAAATGCGTGTTGACAGTCTTGTCAAGTAGATTCTGACGTCGCGTTCTCATGGTGTACGCTCGAAGGGTTGACACGACCCAGTGTATCGTTTTGAGGACATGAGTTATGGTAATCGTTCTCACCCTCGTTTGTTGTTCCACCCATGGCTGTTAATTACAACCCCCTGCAGACAGTTATTCGGAAAAAAATTAAAGGTTTTCACTGAAAGCGTATATGATAGTAATAGAGGATTTTGAATGCTCTCTCTTTTGGCTTTTAGAGTTTTAAAAGACTCAACGCAGTTAAATTAATGCAATTAAATAATGATTACATAGATAAGATATGTCACTTTCTTTTTAGTTTGTGTATTAATTGATAAAATGGCTGGTTTTATAATTATTCAAAATACAACTGTCTCGGTCTATAAATTTGTTTTCATAAAACATTCATAAAAAAATAAATCATTCAAAATATTTTTCAATTACAGAAATAATTTGATAATATTTAATTAATATATTTGACATATCTCTTTATATTTATCTATGCGGTGAATATATTATTACAAAACTCTTTATAAAACTGACTGAATATTATATCAAATTAACTAATCCTCAGTTATTCAAGCTAATAATTTGAATCAGTCAAACACTTATTTTTATTACAAAAAATAAAGAATGATATTAACCACGCATTTTTATATTCAGTATTCATGATATCTATGTTTAAAACATTCAACAATACATATCCCTTATATTTCATATTTATACACTCAGTTAATTTTATTAAAAAATTAATATTTTGTACAAAAAATTAATAGAATGATATAAGCATTCATATCATACTAATATATTATGCAAAGAATTATTAAAACAGTAAGTATAAGAGAAAAATTGTATTATTCATGAATATGTTTTACTAATTAAGGAAAACAGAATTGGCTATATTATCTAAAAAAATTTAGTAGTTCTGCAGAAAATCTCATATATTTTTTAATACTTTTAAATTTTGAATTTATTGATTTTAAAAAAGGACAAAACTTATGTCAACATATTGCATTTTTATGCACACTAATTCTAAAAAAAGCATTTAGTAATAAAAGAGCTTTCCACATATAAATAAATATAAATGTCTAGTCTAAATCTATCGTTAAAATAATCTTTTTCTCAGCAATCAATGTCATAAAAATGACATTTACTTTATTACGAAATTCATAATGTGCAACCAAATGAAGTATATAATTAATACTTGTTTAAAAATACCAGTAAAATCATACACAATAATAATTTTACTTGTATCATGAGCAATTTTTCTAAGCTGAAAATGATAATATTAATTTAGAAAGAGATTATTTCATAAAATAATACAGCAATTCTATACATAATTAAAACTAAACTTTTGTATACTAGTTTAGTTTTAATGTACAATATATAGATTTTTATTAATTTTAAATTTAAACTAGATTTTAAGCACCTTACACACTACAATAACTTAATTAAGGAATAAATAAAAATAACAAAGATTATAGAAATTTAGGTCTATGAAAATTGATGAGTATTTCTGAATTAACATAAATTGAGGCTGACATATTTTATTTTTGCTTGAAAAATCAAATTGATTGTATCAAATCAAAATGAATTTGGAAAAATCAAATTTTTGCAAAATAATCTCTTTTTTTCTTCGAAATTTTCTTATAAAGTTTTATGTAACTGATGCTAATAACTTTTTCAAGAACTTCTTTATTCATAAATATATTATCCAATAAACTTTATTTATTCATCCAACATTATCATTTGTCAATATGGTAGAGTGATTGAATCTCTTCTCCATATCCAATCAGTTTCAGCACAAAGTTCAACTGAAAAAATTCGAATAACATTATAGCAAATGTAAAATAGTACTTATAATTAATCAATGTAGTCTAAAGATATATTATTCAAAATTATTGAACATACAGTATAACATTTGACTTATAATATTATTTATAGCAAATCAATAAAATTATTTATGTGGCATAAAATAAAATTTTTATAACACTTTAAAAATTAAAGTTTTAATTTCTTGATTTACAGTTAATTTTATACACTTAAAATTCCTATTGTTTTCCAATCATAATAAAATGTTTGTTTAATGATTTTTATCTTCCTGTTTTGTAGTTATTAACTTCATAGTGATTTTTTTTTATTTTTTTTTTATTTTTTTTGCAGTTCGCTTGTAGAAACCAGCATTTTTCTTTAACTTCATTCTAATTTTCCTAGACTAAGTTTGTAGGAACCAGCAAGAATAGTTTAAGCGCAATTGCAATTATTAATGTTTATTATTCAATTTGTAGTCGCTAATGCAAATTTTAATTATTAGATTTAAATAGTTAAAATATAATTTATTTTATAAAATCTGACAATCGAAACTAGTATTTTAATTTTCACAAAAATTCAAATTTTTCATTTCGTAAAAACAAACAGTAGACATTAAAATATGGGAATTGATTATTTTAAATGGAGATAATTTACTTGCATTATAAATATGGAAGCAATATAGCTTACAATAAATGTGATTATAGATATATATTAAGATGTTATACTATTAATAGCACTTTAAATGCATTTTTAACAGCACGTGCATTTTAATATATCTAGTTACTATAATAAATTAACATAACAGGATTTTCAGTAATTTCAGAAGCTGGAAAATTATCACATTTAAAATATTTTTATAACTGTATGCAATAACACGTCATATATGAAAACCTTTATAATACTCACTTGAAACGGATTTCATGCAAACAAACTAGATTTATTTAGCATTTCAATTAGAAAGCATATTGACTTCAGCACTTATTTCAAATTACACCTGACTTTTCTCCCCGTAAACAACATACAAAAGAGATTCATATTCCTTAAAAAGACGTTACCTGCAATAAAGCAGTGGAAGGTTGTTTGAAGAGGTCGAACATTATCTACCAACTTCTTTTATTAAGGCTTGTTTGAGTAGAAAAAGAAGAGTAACATTTTTTTTTTCTTTTGGAAAAAACTTTGAGGCTATTCTGCAATTCGTCAGATTTTTTTTTTTACTTGGCCTTTAGTTGTTCTTTAAAAGTGGACCTTTATCCATAGAAAAGAATTGTCTTATTGTGGGCTCTGTTATTACTCTACGTGAATCTTTTCGCTGTTTTTCAAACTATTCTTTCTATAGTTAAGAGTAAATGAGAAACGAAAGAACTTGAGTAAGGCAATTTCGATAGAATTAAAGAAGCAGAATATAATCACATAAATCAAGAGTAAAATTTCTAAGTAAGGTCAAAATCAGCTTTTTTTTACAAAAATGAAAAATATTCTGCAAACAATTGGGAGATGTTTTTTATAAATAGATTAATTATCAATTTATGACATTTTTTCATGGAAACTCAAGAAAAAAACAAATTTTATATTATTAATATGAAACGTTGCTGTAACATATTTTTAAAATATTAACAATTATTGTTTCTATTAAAACTACGTGAAAACTCTATTCTGAAATTCTGAAACGTTAATGATTTTCGAATATAACTAAAATTCAATTTTCATTTTCACACATTTGTACTCTCTTATTAAAATTACATCTATGGGTGAAAAGTATTTTCCATGTATTAAGAACAAATGTGGGTGAAGGAAGAACGAATGTGACAAGGATATATACTTAAATCTAAACGGACATAGTATACCAGGATGGGGCAATTACAATTACTACACCTTTGAATTAAATGAATGTTTTATTTAAAATTAAATTATCAATGGAAAGTTTTTTTCTAAATTAAATACAACCCATCATAAAACTTGTATTTATCTTATTTAAAAAAAGTTACGTTAGGCCATTTATTTGTTGAAATACTTACTACTACTTTATAAAAGAGCATACTAAAAGATAGCTATAAAGTATATTTTTACTTACACAAACAGTTGAATTTTCAGAACTGATTAAGTCACTTCCATTGTTACTGTTTATTATCACAAATTAATATTTATGCAGTCATAGTAGCACATTGATGATTGAAATATTAATACCTATATATAAAGAAATATAAGCTTTGTAAAATTTTTTGTGAAAACGTAAAGGTAGAATATATGATAGAAATAACTACAGTAAGTGAATTATTTGTTTTTATTTATACAAAAATGATAATTAAATCATACTAAAATGTTCAATTTCACATCCAACATTCTAAGAACTCAGATCATAATACAACTTTATTTATTATTAATCATACTTAACTTTTATCAAACATTTTTGCTGCCTATCTTTCCAGTGGTCAGCTTGCCTGACTGCGAATAAGAAGATCCTGGGTTCGAATCCCTCTTCGGGAATGAATGTATTTTCTCTTTCTATAGTCTCCTATCTTTGTCCTTTCCTTAAATGAATGGAGTATGAATGGTTGAATAACCTATAAATTGATACCTATTGCATGTATGTACTGATGAAGTCGGAACAAATTATGATTCTGTTGGAAAAGTGGAGCAGGGCGCCTCATATTTGTCAGCCGGGTGGCACTCAACAAAAAAAAAAAAAAAAAAGAAAAAAAGAAAAAAAGAAATGATAAAACTTTAGCCTATTTTATATTTACTCTTATTTATTATTTAAAAAAAAAGCTTAGTAAGTTTAAAAGCCTGAATGTTCTGTGGAATTCACTGAAAAAATTGTGATGATAAATTTTTATAAGATGCACGTATTTCACGCAGTAAAAGTTCAATAGCATTTTATGGTTAAAAATTATACATGTTTTATGTAAGGTTTCACCATATACATCAGAATAAAAAGTACCATACAAACTATTTTGAATTATCATATGAATGGCTAAGATATTTAAAATTACAAGAATGTATTCTTTTTGATTATCATGTTTATTACATTAACTTATCAAAATATGATATAAAACATAAAAACTTTATTTTTTAATAAATGTTTACGGGAGTTATATTATATTTCGAAAATTTGATGTATTCAATTTTATATATTCACCAGAACGAATAGAAATATTCAATTTGGTTGAGTCAGATTTGATTTAAATTTAAAGTCTTTTGAAAAATTATTAAGTGAAAAATCTGAAATTATCATATGTTTCTATTAAAAGTTAAATGCCGAAATAGTAAACCAAATTTGTAATAAATTTTAATAAAAACTCGGAATGTATTTATAAAATGTATTAGGCAACATTAAAATAGTTCACATTATAATAAACTCTGAATTTATATTAAATGTATTTTTAATTGAAATAAAAGCTATAGATTCAATAAAGAAAAAATGTTTCCATATTTTCAATCAATTTCAAATTTTTTATTCATACATGTCATCAGTGTTGTTTTAAATCAAATACAAAATATTTATTAAGATTTTGCAGTTAATAATTACAATTGAAAATAATAGCTTCATTAGAAATCTAAATGACTTAATTGAGTTTACAGTTTTTCCTAATTTTATTTTCACCTTTATAGATTCAAACAAATAAAATGTGAAATAATATCTATTGATAATATATCTATTGCTTATGTTTCCTACACATTCAATTATTTTTGTTTTTACATTAACTCAATTGTTTTATTCATCATAAAATGAAATTAATTAATTAATTTTATTCTAATTTCCATTAATTAATTAAAGCTAAGTGTAACTGTAATTTTTTAAATACGGATGACTTTTCCTGTGCTTTTAAAAAGATTGTATCGCATCATTCGAAAATTAATAACTGGTTCTGGATGTGCGTCCGGGCTAGTACTGACAGGGTCGTTCGGATTGGTTCTTTCTCCCTTCCACGCAGTGGGAGCGGGAAAATGTCCCGCAGACGATTGCAACACACTTAGTTTGTGTTTTATTTTCACGCTCGGCACCTAATGATGAGCTAGTAGCAGAGCCGTTCGTTTTATTGAGTGTGTGACGACAAGAAAAGAAGTAAAATCCGTTTTAAATTTCGGTACAATAATACAATAATTAATGTGTGTTCGCCATACCATTTATGATGTTAATTTTATAAATAGGTATTTATCCGATCGTTTTTGCACGAAAATAAAATTTGGATTTTATTGAAAGGTATGTACTTGAAATTATTTATTTATCAAACATTTAAAAAAATCAGCGCATTTTCAATTTTAGAGTGACACGATGATAAAATCGGATATTTTAATGTTTACCTAAGTTATTAATAATGCTTATTTGAATTTAGATATATATTTTATGAGAGAATATTTGACACGCAAATTAATATTTATAAAAACACTTAACTGATGTAATTCAATCATTAATTTTGTTCTAAATATTTAGAAATTGTAGATGCTATTTTTATACCGTGTGATTAGTAATCATGTGAAATAACGTATGTAATCATGTGAAATAATAATATGTGTATATAATGTATGAGATAAGATAAAAATTAATACTTTAGTAACAATTTTTATAATTTTAAAGTTTTTATTCATAGAATGTGTTATTTTCCTGAATTCGTATGTATTTTTTATTTATATTTCTAATTGTATTAAAATATGTAACATTTTTATATCCCGAACGCAGCACAATTATTTATTGCACTCTGAAACAGTTCAATAAATATAGTCTATAATAAAGTCTTTCTTAACAATAAGTAAAATTTCAACGGTTAATAAATCATTAGCGTAAATAAAAATAATCGAATGTAAAAGGTTTCCTTCTAACATAATGATTGCATTATTTTGCAAAACCATTGTGTTGAGTAATATAATTTTATGAATTGTAGAATCTTGTAAAATATTTAAGAAATATTAAAATAACTTTTGATCATTTTATTATTAACTATACAGTTTGAAATTATAACATAGTTTAACATAAAAATCACAATTTTCATCCTATGCTTGAAGTAATTAATATGGCAAAGTTTAAAAAATCATTCTTAAAACTAAAATTAAATATATTAATCGAAGAACAAAATTAATATAATATTAATGTTTGAAAATCAAGTAACTTTTAAAGTGATTTAATTTAAATTCATGAGTTAACATTTTTATTCTTCTTTTTAATATTCTCCATCTACAACAGTAATAACCAATTTTAATTTGTAACAACATGTACAAAAAAAAATTCCTTCCTATTTCTTCTGTAGGCATAAATTTGTCAATCCTTTGTGCCACCAAATCATTTTGTTAGACTTTCCATGTAGACTTTTTCCCTGATAAGTATTTGATGGCCAAAGCATCGCTTCAGAGATTTTGCCTTTAATGTAATGAAAGATTTCCCATTTTATCTCATCATATTTTTTTATTCCTAACTTGAAACTAATCGAATCATTAACTGACTTTTCAACCGTAATGCTCTCAAACAACAAACTTTTCGTTTGACAGTCGAAGTCTCACGCTGTCGAATGAAACTTCCGGTATAAATAATTACTTTTTCAAATTTGCATTTCTTAGGATAGGTGTTGTTTTTGTTATTCCCAAATGTTCGTACACGTAAAATTTATTATAACAAATTTATTTCTTCTTTAAAGTATATAATCTATTGTAATGAAATAAAATATTAGGTTTATATTTATATTTCAATGACATCACTTTCTGTATCTGTTAATATACATACGTCAGTTAGAAAAAGTATAAATTATATATATATATATATATATATGCAATCGGTGTAATATAATATAAATATATATATACACATGTTGCATATGTGCACCGAGGACGTCTTATGTTACATTCATATTTAAAGTTTTATGCAATTTATGTATAAAAAATTATATACATTTCTATATAAATATTCTTACAATGTAAAACGATATATAGTGTCGTTTTAAAATTACATCCCTTAATTTGTGAAACAATTGTACCTGATATTTATTTTTATGAAAATTTATCAAATTTATTGATTTTTTTTTATAGTTTAAGCTAAATAAGTTTAAGCTAAATAAGTATGTGTTGCTTACTTTATGTTTTTGATTTTTTTCTTTTTTTGTTCATTATAACTTTAGTAATAATAATTTTAAATTATTGTAACACAATCGATTTTACTTTAGGTGAAATGAAAATTGACTAAATAAGGCTGTATTTTTAAATAAACTAATTGTACTACTGAATTATATATTATGAATATAATGCTTTTTTGTGGTTATCCTTAATCCATAATATATTTTTTTTATGTCAAAATTAATGAATAATTCTAAAAAGCCATTTCAAATATATTTGTATGCATTTAAAAAAAAATATTTTATAACTTTCTTTTAATTAAGAACATTTATGTGAAACAGACAATTGCTTTGGAATAATTACGAATATTTGATTACGATTTTAATTTCGAAACAACTGGGAAGCTCTAATGTGATGTACGACTTTTGACTGTACAAAACAATTCAAAATATTTAAAAATTTCTTGATACCGTAAGGTATTTACATACCTTTTTATTTCTTTAATACTAACCGTTTATTTTTATAAGATTTTCTTCTTACGAATCGCTTTTTTATAGGATACTTATTCAAAGGAAAAATGATAACCAGATTTTTGCTCAATGATCATATTTTTTAAAATATAAATAATCGAGCACGTTAAATAATAGAAGTTAAGGCATGTTACTACATGTTCAAAATGTGAGTTATTAGCTGAAATGTGTATCCTTGCGAAGAATAAAATGAGTGGGATAATAAAAATAAGAGTGTTTTTGATCGAAACACTAATGGCTCAATTAGAGGGAGATCTTGAGATACAAGTATGGGTCGACTGCGATGCAATTTGATTTACCTTCCAGTGCCTTCAGTTAATTATGATGTCTGCGCACTAGCACCTCCCTTAAGAGAACTAACCCTAGAATTAGAAGTCGGCTTTTAAAGCCTACGTATTTCTTGATATCCTCAATTGCCCCTTTGGCAAATAAAATCTAGCCACTATGCTTTTATCTAATGGTTTTGTTAGCCTTGTGCTATTTTTATATATTTTGATAAAATTTTCCGTATTTTCAAACTGGATTCCATTAAATATTGTTATCTAAGAAATAAATATTTTGTGGTTTACCAAATTAAAAGTAAAATTTATGAGTTTAAATTGTAACACAACTTAGAATAGTTGTCAAATTTATACTATAGTTATATTATTTCTTGTGCTCTAAAAATCCACCTTTTATATTTTTTTTTAATTAATATGAAATTATAAATATATTTTGAGTAATCTTATTTGTAAAATTCTTACTACATGAGTAATGACATTTCAAATTAGTATTTACTTCTTTATTCAATTTTCGATAAATTTATAATTTCGATTGATATTGCACTGTTATTAAATTTTTACAATGTTTCATAAATGAATTTATACTTTTGACAATGGAATATATTCGCAGCAAATTTACTTAAACTACATTAATTTTGTTTTTAGACCATAGGAGTTCTATTTTAAAAATTAATAATGGTTCTTCATTGGATATATTTTTATCTTTCGATGTTAAAATGAAAGTACAACATAAAATCATTAAGAGCAGTTACACAACCTATTTTTATTTAAATTATTAAAAAAAAATATTTATTTTAAATAATGGATACAGTAAATGAGAGATATTTCTATTCCTCTTTAAAATCTAAGTTAAGCTAAATATTAATATATATTTAACTTTAATATATTAGAAAAATGAAACACAAACTTGCTTAGAAGCGAAATATTTCCTGGTCTATCAGTTGTATTATTTTACACATGTATTTAATGCATTCCTTTTATTTTCTGGACTATTATAAATCAAAACGAAAAGTGAATATAAAGAAACGTAATTATTCAAAATTTTCTTTTTATTTCCCATTAGCGAAATAGATAATTTCCTTAAAATGTTTATAATTTTAAAGAACCATTCCAATACTTTTGTTGTCAACTAATTACTCTTGTACAGCTGATATAATTTGCAAAAGAGAACGTTTAAAAATATGTGTTCCATATTTAAAATTCAAAATAGATGTCGTACAATTAAAATTAAAACAGTTTTCAAATTTGTTTTCCGCAAAAATCTATTTCTTATTATTAAAATAAATAAATTTAGCTATGCATATGCTATTCTTATTTAATACCCAAATGTTTTTGTTGATTTATATATTAACTTGTAAACTTCATTCACGCAAATGTTGAAAATATAATCATGAATTACCTCTTCACTCCTGAATGGAAAGTTTTATGTGCTATAAGGGAAAATGAGTGTAAAGAAAAAATAAATAATAATACAATCTAACTCATATTGATTAATTTTATTAGCACTTTGATTTATGACAAGTTTAATCAGTTTAAAAAACTAATGAGGGATACATTTCTGTTGATTTTTACTGGAATTTCTAAAAACAATTAGCATACAACAACTCAAGTTTCAATTTGTACTTTTACGTCACACAATTATAATGGACTATTGCTGGTTACTTAGAAAGAAATATGCAAGCTGAAGAAGAAGTTTTCAAAAATGTAAATAAAATGTTATGAATAATTTTATAAGATAAAACAAACGTTTGCTTTGATTTTTTTTTAATTTGTTAAACTTCTTTTACTTTATAATTTCATTATGTTTTTTTAAAAAAAGATCCATGTAAATTCATAATGCAAATTGTTTGAGTTTTATATATTATGAAAAATTTTGAGAATTAATTAAAATAAATGAAAACAGCTTATTTAAAATAATTTATAAATTTTTTGTAGTTTTCAAAATACTTATTTCAAATGTTCTGAAATAAGATAATAATAAAGAAACAAAAGAGTATTTACATAAAGGAAATTTTATTAATGTTATTCAAAATCTTACTTTTTTAAATACTAAAATTACAGTTTTTTTTTGTATAAAATATTTTAATTTAACTAATATCAAATACACTTTTAATTTAGGTACTTTATCAACATAAGCATGAACATTTTTTGAAAAATTAGTCTTCATAAAGATTCATATTATATCAAAAATAAAATTAGAAACCAAGCTAAAAGCAATATTTAGATTTTCTATTGAAACAGAATTCAATTGCTATACTTATAAATTTAATTTTGTTTTTAAGAGGTTTACCTTCAAAATATATGTATTTAAAAATAAGATCAAATATTAAAGACTTGATAAAGTACAAAATAAAAGAAACTATTTAAAGGCAAATGCAGTTGATGAAAATAATGACTTATTATACCTGGTGTTTGACTTTCTAAAAGAACAAACTTGTTCCACATTAACGCCCTCTTATTGCCTCTTAAGTAATTTAAAGAATTCTTTACGAAAAATATTCAGTTGATAATATTAATATTTAATGAAATATTGTGTACTCTATTTTTTCAGTTATTTAATTAAAATCTCCTTAATTATTATTTGAAACATACTCCTTCGTTATGTCTTTGTATAAATAAATAAATTTGAAGTTTCAAGCTCGTTTCATAAAAATTGCTTATGTTGATAATTTCATTCATATTTTTGTTTTAATTCTATTTAATATCATTGAATACAAAATAGCCATATTTTAGTGCAAGATCATAAGGAAAAATATCAAGCAAATTTCGACTTATTAGTTTTTAATCAAAAACTTAATTTGCATTTCAAAATGTACTTTAGATACAAGCTAAAAGTTAAATATAGAATAATCATTATGTATATTTAAAGCTTTTTTATTTTTTGCAAAGCATCATTTTTTTTCTCTACAATAGAGCACTTTTAACGTACAACAGATTAATAAACATTATGTTTCTTAAGGGATTTACGGATTTACAGACAGGACTTTAAAACTTCTGTTTGTGTTAAAAGACATTAAAAGTGAAAGTTAAAAGTTATCATTATTACCATTTATTAATCTGTATTATTACGATAGATTATAATATTCCATTACAAAAAGGAGAATTTTGTATGGAATATTATAATCTATCGTAATAATACAAGTCGTTAATACTTTTTGTAAAAACTCCTTTTTTTTACAAAAAGGAGATTATAATACTCCATTACAAAAGTAACAATTTATTTAACCCGTTTAAATGTTTAAAATTTTATAAATATAAGAAGAAAGAAAGATAAGTCGCTAAATTAATTTTTTCCGGATTGATTATATTTGTACTTGAATTTGTGTGTTTTTATATGCACTTTAGATAGATAATTATGCATAAAAATTACAAATGTTTTGTTTAATTTTAATTATTTTAGGTGGTTATATAAAATCCTTATCGGAACAATTTGTTAACATGAAATACAAGGCGTTTATTGAGATTAACATGCTAAGTATTCAGCTGTCACTAAATTGGAGTTTAATCAAACAATAGATAGTAAGAATATTTAAACATTCTTTAAAGTGTTCTACCATTAAATTTTAATATGTATTTTTTATAAATACTCAAAATACACATTTTTAAAATTTTACTTCTCTGTATGTAGTTCCAAAATTTTGCAACTAAATTAACATTGAATCCATTATTTTAAATCTATTAACAAACATAAAACAATGAATAAAATATCATTAAATCTCCTTTATTAAGTAATATAAATACAAAAGTAAATTAAATTTTGATTTTAAAGATGTAAAAGTTGGATATGTTGATATTTATTTTCAAGCTGATAAAGTTAATTTATTTACCCATTATTTTTAAACATTTGTAGAAATTACATACAAAAACCACAAATATATTGCATACGAAATGGAACAATTTAAATTAAATTAGGTTTTAATGTTTGCTAATTTTAGTAAGCTATAATCTTACTAAAATTTTTACATTACTTGATTTAATAGCATGCCAGTAAGAAATGTTCAAATTTTAGTAAGACAATAGCTAGTGATATATGTCTTATACTTGAAAAACAATGCTATTTAAAATAATTTATGCAAAAAAATTCGCTTTAAGATATAAGATTTCGTTTAAAAAAATGCTGTCATTCTCTATTTTATGAAATGGAAATCTCTTATATCTTCCATCCGTTCCCTTAACTCAGAAGTAATGTCATACCTGCTTTCCATTACGGAAAATGCATTTTGTATAAGTGGATGGTCTTTCAACTAAAGCAAGGAGTGAAAAAAAAAACTTCGATCGTACAAACCTTCTTTTGAATTATGAATGACGGTCTCTGCTACTGATTAATGAGGATCGCTTTCTTACAACTTGCAAAGGAAATAAAACATCAAAAAGAGAAAAAAATCTCGTGGGCTCAATATCACAGTTCAAGGTCGCCATTTTGTTTCGTAAAGCGTCCGCCATATTGTCTATTAATGAGATTCGAGTCAACTGCCTGGTGGTCTCAGACTAATTACCGGGCCAGGCATTCGCTGACAGCTGGAAACAAATCGTCGTCAGACAGATAGTAGACACGGACACGAGACACTTCAAGAACTCATTTTATTATTTGAGCGTGATAATTACCATCGTACCTGTTTGATGATTGATTGAAATGGTATCAATGATAACTCCTACGCAACTTTTGCGTGTAGTATTTTAATGTGGGAAGTAATAAGAACGAATTGGATAAAAATGATTATTATTTTGCCTATTTTTTTTTAAAAAAAAGAAAACATATATTAACTCTCAATGAAGTGAAACATAGGATATAAATTACCTTATCTATCACAATTTAAGTGATTTTCATAATAAGAGAGGTGGAGTTAACGATTTATGGAGCAATTTAAATATTCATATTTTAATACTTGTGTTTATTTATGATATGTGGAATAACTGTTTCCACTTATTCTATTTATCTATTCCCATTTTTATTAAACAAATAAGAGCATATTTACAACATGAAATTCGAAAATAATTATTTTCAGTTAATTAAAAAAAGGATTTTTTTAAAAATTTTTGTATTAATTAAAGTTTACATTTATTAAATCGATATAAATCTAGGTCATTTTAGACATTTTGATTTTCACATCCAGCACACACACATACTTATTTTGAGTACGGTTGAACTTAACACCTAAATTTTTAATTACTTATCGTAATTACACTGAAAACAATATTAAAAATTATTTCAATTACTGATACTTTTTACATCTATATTCATCTTCGTTGTTCTAAAAATAAAGAGAATTTTTTAATTGAAATTGTGTTTAAATTTTATTAATGATTGCAAAAAACCACCAAGCAAAACAAGAAAGAAAATTATCGTTTTGACAATAATATTACTCATTTCAAACATATCCTTATTTTTGAAACTTCTATAACAAAAAGTATCAAACTTGAGCTTAAAAGTTGTCTATAATATTCTGATTTATTTCAATGTATCCCAAGCTTATTGATTCAACATTAATATCTACATCTTTTGGATTTAATTAATACACAATTCACTCTCTCTGCAATGCTTTAACCGAGGCATGTAAAATGTTCCGATACTGTCTCTGATTTCCTGATGTTCCAGGTAACAATAGAGTTCTTATTTATCTTGACCGTATTAGACAATTTATTTTTTTCAACCAAAACTTCTCCATAAAAAAAATTTCAAAGAAACAAGACAACTCTCCGTTTCCTAATAGCAAAAATTTAGAACATTCCCAAAACAGTTCTGTCGAAATTTTATACCAATCCGGAATAATCTCTGCTCATTAAAACCTAAAAATATTGAAATATTTTCATATTGTAAAACGTCAAGAAACTAACTTAAAAGGAGATTTAAGAAATGATTAACCACAACATTTATAATTTTGTAACATAAATTAAAGTTAGAAATATAAAGCTCTTAAAGGAGACAAAACATTTAAATTACAAAATTAGTGTAATAGTGAGGAAAATTCAGAAAATTTTTGATGTGTAATAAGTATTGCGAAACTATGCATCTTCAATATCTCTTACAGTAAAATATACAAAATATTCTTAGTGGACCACAAATGAAATTTTTCAGATTATTGTAAATAATTGCATAACGTTACTTATTTTTAAGTATTAAAATCAACATTATTATTTACTTAGGAGGTAAAATATGCAAATTAGTCACGGTTCAACAACGGGGAATAGATATTGCACATCCCTGGTTTCTGCAAATATGCATATTTGTGAACTTTGGTGAAATCAGGCATATTATATTTTTTTCCCAATAAATGAATTCAGTCCACAATTTTTTCGAAAGGGAAATACTTTAAATAATAAGTAGTACTTCCGTTTCCAGCAATTATGCTATCGATTAAGTTGAGTTAAATTATTATTTACTTCATTTTAGTTTTTAATATTATACAATATTAATTTTTCCTGGATATTCCTACTTTAGTTATATTATAAATTATTATAGATTTTACTTAACATGATTTTACTTAAATTAACTTGCATGTTACATAGAACATATGTTTTGAGGAAAGTGATTTCGTCTTGCTGTGTTTCTTAGGTCCAGCGTTAAGAGATGGCTTTACTGTAGAAAATTTCAAGGTGAAATGGGAATAAATTTTTAAATATCCCTTTCAGTACTATATTTCATTTTTACACATAGCCATTTTTTAATTTACTCATAAAAATTTTAATTTAAGCCATTGCAATAAATGTTAAATTGAAATGAATTTTTGGAAAATGTCCAACTCTAATTTTCCCCAGTTTTCGGATAAAAAAAATTTATTTATTCTAATTTCTACATTTTTTGCTTATAAAATAATACGATGATAATTATATTATTTATGGTCTTACTTACCCATTAAATGTGAACTTCACCTCCATGGACCTTTTAAAAGAAAAATTCTGCAAGATATTTGAGAATCTATGGAGTTTATACTGAATACATACTGAAAGCAAATATCACATTTATAATAAGCTTTGAAATTGTTTCCAAAATAATATCGTTGGTTGTTTATCGTATATTATGGGTTTTTACTTTTTGGATCTTTTGTATTTTCTATAGTTAAAAATTTCATATAGTGAGAAAAAAATGCATAATAAAAATTTCGTGTAATCTAATGTAGTGCATTTAGCAGAGGAAACTTCAATTTTCAATAAGATTATGCCGCCAATAGTAGCTCAAGATGTGACAATAGCGTCAGATAGAGATGGCATCGATGACAACCTTAACAATAAATTTTTAATACTATTAATGACAATTTAATCGAAGTTACATGGCTAGAAACAAGAAAAACCTAGATTTTTTTCAAAACCTATTCTAGGATGAGATTTAATATTCATAACTTGTTTAGAGAAATAAGCAGCCAGATGTTACAGATCTTATAATTTTCACTTTGTAGCATACACTTCCATTTGAAATTAATTGTTAATTAGAGGGCCCTTAAATAAATTGCTCATACAGTGCAGCAAATTGATTGAAGATTTAACGACGGATATTAGTAATTCCCCTTCTTTGAAAACCAATTATGCAAATACCTAATCTAAATATTCAAATTTGTGAATTTATTAAATTAAAGATTCTATGAGAAAACTTTTCCTTAGAAACATCTTGAAATTTTTGCATAATTGTTATTATGAAAATAAAATTAGACTTTATTATAATTCTTATCTAATTAAGTCATTTTAATAATATTGATAAGGTTTACTAGAATTATAAAAATAATTCAATTTTACTTTGACAGAAATTAATAATACATAATTATATTTTAAGAATGTATTGATGCAATCACTATTTATTAACACCTTAGAAAAAAATATGTTATAAAGTGAAACATAAAAGATACTTAAATGTAGATAATGATCTACATAATACCAAATATATTAAATAAAATTTCCATTCCATAAGAAAATAAACTTTAATATCTTATTCTATTTCATTGGATTTAAGGTTTCAAAATTCAGGAATAAAAACTATAAAACCGACACATTAAATCCATAAATATTTTTATTCAGAAATAAAATACCCAGTTATTTTAGCGTTTCTTCATAAATGTCATACATGCATTTATTTTTTGTCACCGATTAATTTTCACGCGTCTTCTTTCTCAAATGGCTGAAGCTATATTCCATCGGGTTAAAAAACTTTTAGCTCGCGAAAGAATTCAAGGAATGGTGAGCTGCTTTATGTCATAATTAAACCAGTGAATTATAGCCACTTGCCACTGCAAATCCATTTCATCTTACAAACCACATCAGCTGCGTATTTAAAGAAACACCATCTGACAATTCCGATTAGAATTTGGCAATATATGTCAAGCATTTGAAAATACATTAACATGTAGTAAATTTTGCTTAATGCATTTTGCATATTGTGCTATCTCGTATTTCATTGTACTTTAATGTGTTTTAAAAATTAGCAATTAAAGTTGCAGTTAAAATATATTTTTCCTTGAAAAAATATTTTTTTGAATTCAATGCTATCAATGAATCGGAAAAAGTGAAAAAATCGAAGCCACTCTTTTCCTATGTGCATGAACAACATTTAATCCCTCACAAATATTATTTCATTAGTAATTTTTTGGAAAATTTACACTTTCTCAGTATCTGTCTCATTAAATATTGATTGCATCTCCTATTAACAGCTTTTCAGACCAAATAGGATATATTAATGAATTGTAGATATTATTTCTTTTTACCAATTCTATTAAGAATCTATCATCAAACAATCAGAAACTTATTTATAACACATTTTTATCTATCAGAAAAGTATTGAAAAGAGGTTGCTTTATAAAAAATTCACTTTAAAAAGGGGTTGTGCTTGGTTCTTTTCTTGTCATAGTATTTATAACAAATAATTTTTAGTCTTTTGTGAATTTCTACTTCTGAATCTTTAGTTATATTTATTGATCTATCATTTTAATAAATATTTATTGATCATGCATTTTGAGTATGCATAAATATTGTTTAAATCACTTTCCATAAATTATTTTTATAGCTTCTGAATAAAAAATATTTATTACTCCTATTTGCTTTTTTTTAAACAATTAATATTTCATTTTATGTTACACTTGAAAATAATCATTCATCTCAACAATTATTTAGTTCTTTAATCACTTATTCCATTATTATGTGTTTTTTAGTATCGTTTTAAAAAACTTAAGTATTCAGTTGTCAATAAAATACATCTGTTATTCTTCATTTTTAAAAGTTTTACGATTTTTTGAACAATAATCAAGTTTTAAGATATAAAAAAGTAAAGACTGTTTAATATATTTATGTATTATGCGAGAAAATGTTTCTTAGTAATCGCAAACTTTGAACTATTGCTGGATAACTGATTAAAGCTTTTCATTTAATAATAGAAAATTTATTAAAACCTTTCACCAGGAAATTAAGAAATAAATGTGACTGTGTAAACAATGCAAAATAGTTTCTTGCTTTTAATAGGAAAAAATATTTCATAAATATGGCGATATATTTTTTGGCAAAAAATTAATTATATTTCTTGTATGATGTAAAACTAAATTTTGAAAAAAATTTAAATATCTGTATTAAACATACCCACTTAATTTGATTGTTTAAAGTCGAAGTACCATACTTTGTCTACCTATTTTTCTTGGGTTTTTTACAACAGTAATCATAAAACATTTTTCAATAAGCAAGACACAAATTAAAAAGAATGCTTCTTCTGAATTGAGAGCATTTTTAACTTACGTCATTGAGATTCAATGCTAATCTATATCAAGTAATATTAATGAGAAGCTTTAAAAGAAAACACGTGTAATATTTGCATATCGTTTTCCTCCATTAATCAAACCGCATCTGTCATCCGTAATTTGTAAGGTTGTCTGTCTCAAATTTGACTGATAAAAGAAAAAATATTGGTAGCGTGTAGGAGTATTTTTCTTAACGAAAAGATTATACCTTTCTTCCCTGTTATTTTATGCAAAAATTCCCAAACAATTTCTACTTGCAAAATATTCATTATTTTTGGATTATTAATCATAATTTGCTAAGAACTAATCCAACTTTAAAATATATTAGTCAATTAGCTCAATAGTGAAAGTTAGGGATAATTAACTATAATTAAAATTAATTACTGTTTAATTTGTATTTAAATATTTAAAGGTGCGTTATTATTTAAATTGCTAATAATATTATACATTCGCTCCTCATCACATAAAAATATAAGAAAATTTCGCTGTTATAGTTTTAATATATGTAATAGTATTTTTGCTATATTTAAATGTTTGCTTTTTTCTACAACTTTTATGATTTTAACATTAATCTCGTTTTAACAAAATTTATTATTTATTCATTGCATAAAATTTCAGAACTTAAGTTTTTTTTTTATATGATAATCAAATAGTTTCTTTTTATATGTGTAGTTGTTAATTTTTATTTTTTTATTGCCTTTAATTTGAATAAGTATATTTAATGCTTGTTTATTGAGACCTATAAAATTAAGTAAATAATTTGAGGTAAGTTTAGGAAAAAATGTTTACTTGAATAACATTTTAAAAATTTTTGGAAGGCATTGTATTTTAAAATATTAGGAAACCTAATGTACAAGAATCTCCATATACCATGAAATATTTTACATGAATTTAAAATTTCTGAATAATAAAGATGGTGCATGTCAGCACATATTCTATAAAATTCCTGATTTTACTACTTTTATTCAATATTTGAAACTCCAGAATGCACGAATGTATTAAAAAATAGAATTTTTTCCTACAATTTCCCAAAGTGTATTTCCGATCTCTTAGCAAAAATCTTACATGTAGCTAAAATAGCACAATTGCATGGACATATCTACCCGCTATCTCTTCTCGCGTGACTTAGAAAAGATACCCAAGTGCGAGCTAAACAAAAGCACACTCAAGGACGCATTTTTCTTCCTGAGGAGAAAAGGCAAATCTCTTTTATTATTAAAAACATTTTTGTGCATTATCGTGATTGCTTAGGACGTGTCCAGAACTGAATCTCGTCTCTTTCTCACCCTAGAGAGAAGAAGGCTAAGATCTAGTACGTCCATGAACTTGGTACATGAGGGGCATTAGAAGAGAAACATTTCAAGGAGATTGTCGAGTATATTAAATCGCCTATGGTACAATCTAAGGAACTGGCCGCTGCAAATGGAGATTCCGTCCGCTCTTCGGCGGTAGATGGCACTGCTACACGTCCTCACGTGTTTCATCCTTTCTTGCATCACCGGTCCACTGACAGCGTGGTCAGTAAAATCCCTAAGGATTCTCAAAGTGAAACGAGCGGCGGAAATGCTTTTTGGACACCCTCTATTTTAAGGGATGATATGAATATGAGTGGAATTTCCAATGACCATTCTTCAGCGTCAAAAATGAATGACATTGGTTTAATGTAAGTTATTAACAAAAAATATGAAACAAATTATCATTAATTATGAAAATTTATGTTTTAAATTTATTTTTTATTATATATATATATGGAAATTGCAAATACAAACTTTTATCTGCCAGCTATAAATTACGTATTCAAATATATTTTGGTTTTAAAAGTATTTTTCTTTATTTAATGTGTGTGTGTTTCTTAAAATAGGTTTCAAACACATTTTTATAAAACATGTTAAAAATAATATGAGTTTAACTGACAACTTATGTTGACTTTTATTATTTATTCAAATGAATGTTGACAATTTCGGATTCAATTTAAACAACATCATTAAATTTTTAATTGTTAGCATGTTTTAATGTTGTTTACCTTCAAGGCTTCACTATTTAACTATGCAACTTACACATACAAGAAAGATAAGAAAATAATTTTTGTTTTCATTTTTAACCTTTCTTATCTTTAAAACCCATCAAAAGACTACTTTCTAAAGAGCTATTTTGCCTCTGAATGTAAAATGTCAGTTCTTCATCTTAGATAGGTTTTATTTTACACAGAGACATAATATTTTATATTAATTAATTATATTATTAACTTTGAAATTGAAATATGGTTAATAAACATAAAGCGTTATACTATTATTCATTTAAACAAACAATGTATATATTATTTATTAATTCGCGTGCTCAGTTAAGTCATATGAAAATAATTTGGAAAATGTCCTTGATTAGTAGTTTAATTATTTTTTAATTATCGTTGCTTACAAATCATTTTGACCTTAAGATTGTAAAAACTTGTATTATTTTCTCATTTTTATTTTAAAAACATATTATGTTTCATATGTGAAATATTTGTCTTTACTCTAATTCACGCATCTGGAAAATTTCACACGAGGGTAACTATATTTTTTATAATTTGCCATTTACATTTAGAATTTATTACATTTCGTGAGTTCAAATTTGGAAATGCTTTCATATTCATCAAACTTTATATAAATTTATTACTGACTAAACATATAATGGTTCAGTAATTCAAAATATGTATGTTTTATTCAAATGTTCATGAAAAAGATTTCGTTACATGAATAAATAAAGTAATTGGTTTTTCATAAATATATTATTAAATTTAGCATAAATTTCTTATGGTTTATCATTCAATTGTTGTAAAGGGGATATTATATTTGAAGATTTTAAAAAGAATAAGATCAAAAACATGTATCAAAATTAATTAAAGTTGTTTAGAATATATCAATTAAATAGACCCAACTATTGATATTCTGAAACGGGGGTTTGTTATATACTTGAATTTAAAATATATATAATTGTAATTTAAGTAATTTTTTATAATTAATTTTAAAATTTTGCATATTTTCAGCCTTAAATATATAAATAAATTATAAAATATATAAATTTTCAGAGGAATAGGAAAATGCATTATTTTATCATATCTTGATTTACTATTTTTCGACAGCAATAATCCAGTGAATATATTCTTATTATCGATCAATTATTTTTTTATTATTTGAAATTAGAGAATTTCGAAAAGTAAGTATACAAAAAGTTAATTGTGTGGAAATACATATTTCCTTCATAATCAAATCTTTAAATCGGATGACACATAATTATAAATCCTATGCTATTATCAACAATAATGACTATGTATTTATAATTCTTTTTTTATGAAAAGCGTAAAGCCAATACTCAAAAATTGAAAACATAGCTTTTAGCTTATTTATGCAATTTAGCATTTAAAAAAAAAAAAATCCGATTTCTCGGTGCTTCCTGCTCAAGATTATCATTTAATTTCTATAATTGTGGATTTTTTTTAATATATTTTTTATTTTAGAAGAGTAAGTTGTATTCATTAAGCTTATTATGATATCATTTGTAAAGCTTTATATTTAACTTATATAACAATATAGTTATGATATTACATAATTATACTGTTACATTAATTTAAAAAATATTTAGGTAAATTTAATAATTTTATTAATAATTGCAAATTTTTAATATATCAATAGGTATTATTACATGCAATATAGTTTTTTTTTATAAAATTTTGTCATTAAATTATGTATTAAAATATATATGTTTTTAAATGAAATTTCATTTAAGAGTAACCAAGTTTAGCTTTAGTTTAGTAATAGAGCTTTTATTTATACTTATTTTTAAGTTTAACATCTTAAAGTAATATTTCATCCAATATAGCCATTTTCTTTCAAATAATTAATTATATAATATTGCTTCATTCTAATTTTTTTACTCCGTTATCACCAGGATGTGTTGAAATTAGAATAAATTATCATTAGGAAATTGACGTGAGATCTGATTAATATTTTTAAAAATTAAGATATATAAATATATTACCTCATTAATATTTATAAGTTAGTCATATTAATGAAAACTATTTTAGCTCAAATTTACATTAAAATAATTTTAATCAGCAAAATTTATAATTCTAATTAGCCTGTCCATTCAAATATTAATTTTGATTTCTCTGACAAGTAATTATTATTTTATTTTTTCATTTTCAACTTCTTGGAGAGCTTAATATTTTTCTCAAATTTAACTAAACAACTCTCTATTTGAATTTTTTATTTACATTAACCGAAAACCATTTGAAAATAATGCTATATAAATTTTATAAAATTATTTTCAATTATATGAAAAATAATTTAAAAAAAATTGAAGGATATTTTATACTAAAAGCAATTTAGCAATTTACCTTTTTTTTTCTCTTAAAAACATTTTTTATTTAAATTACGGTAGCGCAAAAAATAATATCTACATATTTATTCATAAGTATTATTTAAATCTTTTAATTTCTCTCTATATGTCTTCAAGATCTAATTACAAGCTTTGTTCTGAGTGAAACCATGCATTTCTCACAAGTGCAGGCGGTGCCATCTATTGTGCTTTGTTTCAACAAAACACTTTAATTTAAAATATACTGCATTTAGTCTCTTTAAAATTTAAATAATCAAATATTACTGTGATATAAATTAAATTTTCCCTTAAAATAAGATATTTAAAAATTCTCAATATTATTGTATTTCTCGAAAAATTACTGTTTTTATTCTGATGAATTAAAGAATATCATGTATTGATCGAATCTTATTTTCAAAATTTTACTTATTGAAATTAAATTTACTTATTTAATAAACTGAATGAAATTTTTAAAATATTGCAAGCGCTGCCATCTGTTGTTAATAAAAATAATAAAAAACTTTAAAATTCATTGGACTTTATGTGTTTACAAAATATATTCAATCCTTTATGTTTTTAATATATATAATAGAATTATCATTAATATTTTTAAAAAAAATCTCAAATAATATGTATATTAGAAAGTTATGGAAATTCGATTAGTTTAATTCTTACTTCAAAACGATAGGAAAGGACATGAAATAATTGCTATTCAAAAATTATATGAGAGGTTCAATCCAATTTTGAATGATATAATTTACACATTTTCAATAGTTACATTTGATTTCTATGATTATAATCTATTTATGTTTATCCAAGAGTAAAAGCAATAAAGTATGAGTACAATGTGTGATGAAATTCAAAGAAAGTAAGAGAGCTGGAATAAAAAAAATTATTTAGTATTTTATTATTTTTTGCATAAATAATCATTTTTAATATTTTATTTCTTATGCTGCTATTTTAATTAATTAATGTTTAACATTGATAAAAAAAAATACAAATTCAAGTTTTTAAAAGAAAATTTCAAAAGGTTAAAATTTTTGTATAAATTTTATTTTGTAAAACATTTTAAGTTTTAATTTAAAAAATTATATAGTATAATATTTAAACAATATATTTTTCCTTTTCTTATATAATTTAAATATTTTTTTAAAACTCATGCATACAATTATTTTAATTTGAGAATTTATGATCAATCATTTGCTATATGTATTGAAAATTTTACTAAAATTATCTATTTCAAAATATGTTCAGGCTTTTAAAAGTGTTTATGTATAGTTAGTAGATAATATTTCTAATTTAAATATTTTTTTACATAAGCATGAAATATCCTTTCCAATAATTGATTAAATTATTTATTGATAACAATGCCATTAAATAGTGGCGATCAAGAAATTTATAACTTTGTAATATGATATAAACCCTTTAATAACTAGACATAGTTCCATATACAATTAAAATATTTATACAGTCGTAAATACAACATACCAACATTTATTCATGAAGAACTTGTAATTGACCACTTTTGAATAGCATTATGTAAAATAATCGTGTTGTAAATGGCAGCTTTTTAATATCATTAATTTATCAATTGTATTTAACTCTGATACAATGATATTAAAATTCCATGTAAATTCTATTTTACAAAATATTTCTTCACAATGTGTTTAGAACAATAATTCAATGATAGAGTTCTTATAAAATATGCTTTCTAATCATTTTCATTTTATTATTGTTTATTCAGGTACAAATTTGATCTGTCTTCTATTTTTGAATGCATTTCACCGTAAATTATAAAATTATTTGGTTCACAAAATACTGTTATAAAATAATGAAACGATTTTAAACGAGATAAAAATAGTGATACAGAAAAATCTGCACATAGATACATTAAACAATCAAATAACAGTAACATTCAATAATATATTCAATTAACAGTAGTTTTTCCTATTAAAAAAAGTCATTATATTTTATGAGAATCTCGACTGAGGTATTTTGTATTTAATAGGACCAAATATGTAATTTGACTTTAGAAATCATACTATACATTTATGATATAACATATATATTCAAATCACTTAAGCATCAAATCATATATGCATACCAGATGCCTATATGATAATTTGATACATAATACTTTGGATATAAATGGATTAAACCCATATATATTACGAAACAATAGATTGTAAAATGATGCACACACACAAAAATTGTAATGCTTGTATTTAATTTTAATGACTTTATCAATAATTTCATATTTTCATAATCAATAATTTGGATTTTTTTCGGTTTCCTCTCTTGTTAAAATAAAAGTATTATTAAAATACTTTGACAATTCTCGCAATAAGAGCACTATACATTCGTTTTCAAAGCAACTTCTATATTATACAAACATCTAAATACAATTTATTTAAAATTTTGAGCTGATAGCAAAGGGTTAAATTTTGTTGACTACGCACACTATTTTATAAAATTATTATAAAATTGAATTTGATATATATCAAAATTATAAATCTCCAGTTTTGAAACTTATTGAGTTATTGAAAAGAAATAATATAAGAATTTACATCTAATATTTTTAAACTTTAATTTTAATAAAAAATATTAATCGATAGTTTAATGTCAAATAAATTTACATACAGAAAATATTATATATATATATATATATATATATATATATATATATATATATATATATATATATATATATATATATATATATCTTCTGAAGGCCAATGAGCAATCCTTTCAAAACTTCTAGAGCAAAATTTAAGAGCGTATTTTCTTTTTAACATCTTCCATATACGGCAGAACTTTAAAACGCTGCTTCAGTCTATTTTTCTTGCCCATATCTTTGGAGTTTGTATTTTTTTTCCTGAAATGGCAACAAAATTACGTCGTATGTTTTCGTATTACGAGCCTTCTCGAGAATCTGAGTGGCAGGCAAGCACCCGGAAAAAAATAACAAACGTCTTTTCAACAAACTGGATCGAGGCGAGTTTGAGAAAATGCAAATGAGGTAGAGTATCGCACATGACGGGACAGATCTATATCGAACACCATGATGTATTCTCAGAGGGTCGAGGAGACGGAAACAGATGTTCCTTGACGTTTTCTCGACGACCCTTCTGATGGGTGAGAGCGGAGGGTGCTAGTAGAAGTCAGTGGTGGAGATCGACTGCTAGTTCCGTGCTTTTCTTTTGTTTTATTTTTGTCCCCCCACCTTTTCTTTTTCCTTGCTCATCTCGCTGCGCAACTTATATGTCTCTCCAACTATTCTGTGCTCTGGCATTTTTTCCACTGTCATGCGCATAAATAGGAAACGTCCGAGAAATATTTTCCAACTCATGAAAATGTCTTCAGTTTTCTCGAACAGTTACAATAAGAGTGATAGTTTTCCTAGATGGTGGGCAGTCGCATGAATATAAAGGCTATTTTCAAATAATGTTACTGTGCATTCTAAAGATTTTAAGTCATGTTGCTGCAAATGGAGCATGTCTTTTCTAAAGAAAAGTATATATATATGTAGTTTTTTTACAATGTACGTATGAGCTTACTGAAATAATAAATAATATTGATATTAATTGAGGATTTTACATCTGTATATATTTCTATCATGCAATCTAATACATTTTTGAATTCATAGAAAGTATTAAAAAAGTAAACCAAAAATAATAGATATCTTTATCTTATGGCCTTTAAATGCTATAGTTATTATACGTAGTAAATTAAGTCAGTAATTTTTAAAATTTTGCTTATTAATATATCTTGGTTTTCAAAACATTATTAAATGTATATATTTCATATCGAAAGTTTATATTGATAGAGCAAAGCAAATAATGTTTTTCTAGCAAAGCAAATTTAGATTTCTAACAAAACAAATAATGTTTTGCTAGAAAATATTCAAATAAAGATATTATTTTTTAACAAGTAATTTTAGGACAAGAGGCCTTCAGATTTGGTTTGAATGATTTTGTGACTGAGTTTTACAAAAATTACAACTATATTAACAGTTAGCAATTAACACTTTAACAGTCTGGAAATAATCGATTATTATTATATTTAAAAAATCCCAATCGTTTTATATCTGGGAAAGTATGTGAACATGGAATTTCCTGCCTTTAAATATTCAAAGTATGCTTAGCCTAAAAATTTGTTGATATTGTTTAATAAGTATTAAAGTACATTTTAATTGGAATAAATTCTGCATCAGAAATTATAAAAGAAAAATAATTAATTGTTAATTCAACTAAAATTGAAAACAAATAATAAGCAACATTTAATTTATTACTTTATTTGAAATATAAATTATTTAACTCAACCTATTCAGCTAAGTATAATAATTATTTCTAAGGACCTTAGGAAATTATGGAATGTGTCTACAGTTCAGTTATTTAAATGATATTGTCTAAAAAATATAAATCTCGATAATTGCATAAAAAAATTTTGAACACCAGATTTTCCTAATTATATTTCAAAGGAAAATTAAAACATTCATATTTAAATAATTAAAACATTCTATGATAACGTGAATGCAATTCGTATGCAAGTGTCGCCTTTCTTCCTAACTACACATCCTCAAATGCATTTCGGAATATTTCACACTGCGCCCTTCAGCGAAGTGTCACTGTGACGTCTCCTTCGAAGTTATGTCACCTTGCTCTTGCCCTGATACGGAAATTGATGGAGCCTCCACAGCCTGCCCTCTTTCCCATTTAATAGAAGGAAGACAGCTTAGGATTTGGACTTCTTCCTGGTATGGGGTGGCGGTAAAGGGTCCGTCCCCCAACGCATTCCAAACAATCCACCACGCATTGATCTTATATCTCCTAGCATCATATCATCCCGAAACTCAAGTCATGTGTAAAAATGCTGACGATGTCCCATTGGAAAGTATTCTAAATAAATTGAAAGAAGGATAGCTTAAAGTAAATCTCCCAGTGCTTAAAAGTAGTACCCAAGCAATTTGTCTTTTGTGTCTACACTTAGAAATCTTTAAAAGGGCGCAAGTTTTAAGGAGCGAAAAAAAATTATAGTTAATGATATTTTCATCCTTGTATTTTGATCCTGAATTTGATTGCTTGATTATTTTCTCTTAAAGATTATACAGTCGTCACTTTTTAATAAAAGAAAATGAAGTTTTAGTTAAATTTTAAAATTGATGTAAGGCAGTTACTTTGAAATTTTGCCATGCCAAATATTTCACATATTGTTCAAAACACCAAAGCAGATTGATTCTGAAAACTTTTGCTGTTATGTAGAGTTTCATTTGCATATTATTTATATAGAAAAAGATGTATTATAATGAGGAATATTTAATTCTTTTCGGCTACAAAATTTTATTGAAATAATGAAATGAAGCCTTGAGATTGGATACCAAATAATGATAGATATAATGAAAGGATCGATAATGAATAAGATTATTGAAATGAATGTTTCAATTTAAAAACAATTAAAATTCCTTTGATGTCAATAAAAATAAAAGATTTGAGATAAAAAATTCAATTTTAGATTATTTTTCTTAGAAAATTCGGGTTAATAAATACTAATATGACTTACCGAGTGTGTAGAACTAAAGGACTTGTATTAGAATAACTAAAGGTGTATTAGAACTAAAGGACTTATACACAATGTTCTTCATGATGAAGCTTGTCAAAGTAACATTTTCTTGAAATTATAACTTTTCTTGTGACATTGCTGGAAAATTGGTCTTAAGAAGGCATTAGAAGTGCAAAACAATATTTACAAAATGTCATCAAAATACAATTCTAAGTCATAATGAAAAATGTCTAAGCTAATATATTAAACACTTTTTATTATTCAATATACTTTTTAAATTAATACATTGTGCAATTAGCTTTTTTACTGATAAATAATCTCTAATTTTATCAGTCAATGCGAGATGAAGTATTTATTAATTTTAATTAGTGTTTTTATATGCTTACTGTAACAATTTCTGATAAGGGATGTATTTGTATTATTTATAAAATCAATCAAAACTTATCAAACTTAAAAGTTTTTACGCTAGTGTGATACACAACATTACATAATGTAATTATTTAATAATAATTAAATTACATAAGTATAAAAAGTTTTCTACTGTTTCACTATAAGTAAGTGAAATCTAGTAAATTCAATTTTTTTCAAATTCAATTCAAATTCAATAAATTCAAATTTTTTCAAATCAAAAATATGAATTTTTTAAAATTGTCTTTTCTTTATCTCCAAATATGCTCAGTAATTTTTCTAACAATAGGATTTTTTCTAACATTTCATAATTTATTTTTGCATACCGAAGAAAGTAAATATCGGATTTTATATTTTTGGATTTTATTCAACTTTTTAATTAGCAAAAAAGTAAATGGAATCATTCAAACTTTGAAAATATAGAGACAGATAGAAAATGTGCATAAACCAATATAATTTGCATTAATGGATCATCAACTAGTTTAAATTAATTTACGACCTAATTAAGATCTTCAACTGATGACAAGCTCTATAACTCTTTATAAATTGAAAATCGCATAACTAAATCAATTTATTTTTAATGTATAAGCCACACAGAGTCACACAATTACACATATATATGAAAGTACATATAAATATGTTGGCGTAGAACCACCTTTGGCACATATTACAGTTTCCATTAACCTATGAATCAATTTATGTAAATTCTGAAAATCGGTTAGAAGAAAACTGTGCCATTCTTCATGAATATATTGTAAAAGTTCTGGGAGAGATGTCGGTGGAGGATATCGATTTCCTTTAGTATATATCATATGGTTTAAAATATATCATATGATCAAAAATGATATTTTGAGAATGTATGACTCACCGTACCAAGGAAAATATTTAATTCCATTTATAGGACCATCAAATTATGATTAGTAAAGTCTGCAGCACAAAAATGTTCATTATCATCTTTTAACATTACATTTCCTGGAAGAAATAAAGTTTGTATCATAAGTTGGACCTGGTGAGCTAAATCTTCTGCATAATCCTCATAAGTGTAAGTAATATTCATTCGTGGTTACGTTTTGACAAGCGGAAAAACTCAATATGGTTGTCGACATCATAACAGATCCATTTCTAAGCTTGACAAATGGGGAGACAATTACGATCATACATGTAAACAGATGCTGTCTAAATGCATGACAATTTTGTTATAAGGAAAGTTGGGTAGAACGATTTGTCAGATTGTACTACTTCCATCCTCTTATCAGTCAACCAGGATTTGTAAGTAGGACACCACTACAAACAATATTTGGCCTTAACATCTGTAGCAAGTGACTTGAGAATTGCTGTTCTGCAGTAAATTCTGTCTTTATAAAAGCACCTTTCAGCTGTAAAATCATTGATGCTGAAGAACTCAGATGCTGGTTGAGCTTTGCTATTACTTTTGGTGTAATTGCTCATTCTTAGAAGATTACAATTCTTTTCCATACCCTCGGTGTTTTTCAGTGAGCTTCTCCTTCTATCCACTATTTTGCTTTGTCTTGCTGCTCTCTGTGCATGCTATCATGACTTTAGAGACTATACCTCTAGAAGAGCCTAAAACTTAAAATGTTTCGGTCACATTTTCACCAAGTGGATGGACTAACAAAATTTAGCTTCCTTGAAAATATGGGAGATCTGACATTTTCCTCTTTTGAAGAAAAGCGAAGTGTCCACAATACCAGAATATATGCATTTATATAAAAGAAATGATAGTTATTGTTAAATTTATTGCTTAAAATCTGCTTTCAAAAGTGTAATTTAATTAATAAAAAATAAATCAAAAGTATTTTCTTTATATTTATGATCACCTGTATATGCATATTAAAATATAATGCAAAAATATATTATCAAAAGCCTACAAATTTCAACCAAAATTACTTTGCTTTAAAGTTAGGAATTACATATAAATATAAGATTATTCTAGTTATTGTTCACAAAAATGTCATTAAAAATTTTTTAAATTTATAAAAAATGGCGTTGTTTTTTCTAAAATCAGTATAGGTCATTTAATAAATTTAGGAAGTAAATGTTTGATTATATAATTTTAAGAAAAATCAATAACAAAAACCTTTCCATATCATATGTAGAAATCATTTTTCCATAAAATACATGAATTTGAGCAAACCTTTTAACTACTTTTTGACGAATAAATATTTAAATTGTGTAGCAATAACTAAAATTCCTTCTTTTTTCAGCAAATGGAAAAGATCTGAAATTTTGACAGTTCTTTCATCTTTAATTGCTGGTAGAATATATTTTGAAAGTAAACATTTAAAATCAATTAAATAATATTGATACCAATCTTCACTAATTCAAATAGTAAGATTACTTCAAATTATTGCAATAATCAAAAAAGCAAAGTTTGCATATAAGCATTATTAATTAGTACATAATTTTGCAAACTTTTTGTATAGTTTTTACTAATAGATTGTTTGATAATTTTAATTAGAAAATATATTAAATTTTATGTTTTCTTTGAATAGAATCAATACAATATTTATTTGAAATAAAAGTATTTAATGAATTATGATAAAAAGTTTTATAAATAGTCTACTAAACAAAAATATTTATACATATATTTAATTTTTTTGAAGAACTATTCATCAAAATTACAAATTAATGTAATTTTTTGTAACAATAAAAATAATAAATAAATAAATAAAATAAAATAAAATGACACTTCAATTAATTTTTTGATTCATCGTATTGTTTTAGAAATATTGAATAAAAATTAAAGGGACGAAAAGATTTATTTACATAACAAATATTCTTACAAAGAGGAATCACTTATTTAAAAATTCATTTGTTATGCCCTCAAAAAATTCAATATTTATAAATATAAGTAATTTGCGTTTTACAGCTTACGATAAGATTTCAAAGATTAAAGTCAAATTCTTCATAAAGTATCTGGAAAAATAGAGTTGTATTCAATCATTAAATATTTATAAGATATCAAAATGTCATGATTCTTATTTTTCTCTTAAATTTTGATCATTGTATTTTAATTTTTAATAATGTTTCTTCTTAATATCTCCAGTTTTAAAAATTGATATAATATAAAATTTCAAAATATGATTTACATCATATATTGCCATCGAAACACAAATATAATATTTTAATTATCCTCGAAATTAATAGAATTTTCTCTAGAGATGTTTATAAAGAGACAAGGAAGGTAATATACAATTTTTTAAATTTAAATTAAAATGAAATACCTTATAAAATGATACTATCATTGTTATACTTAAAGGTAAACCAAATTTCTAACTAATACAAAAAGCTTTATATATATATATATATATATATATATATATTCAATCATTAATTTGAGTTAATGGAATATTTTAAAATTTTATAAAATGCACTATTTCAACAACTTACAATAACTTTTAAAAGAAATGACCGAGTTAAAGAATTTATGAAGAAAATTGAATTATTAGTTTGAAAATCATAGAGTTGTGAAGTAAGTTATTAGATTCGAGGACTTATTTATGTAGAATTTACAGCAATCTATGTTTGAGACGAGAAGTTACGAGGATAACAGTTGAAGTGCATCTTAGATGTATAAGTGACTATCCAGTCCCCGTACTTCACTTCACGTGACAGGATTAAAACTGGTAATTACAGGTAGAAGCTTGAGAATCACCGCTTATAGGTGAATTACCTTAATCAGCCAAATATATTAAGTTGATAAATTGCCTCAGACTTTGTTTCCTCATCCAAGCATTTATCAAAGATCAGAATTAAACTGATATAAAAAATGTTATTCAATTTAAACTTAGAATTTTTTAACGTATTCAATTAATTCGTTTTTTTAAATTTTAACTTATTATTAAAAAAATACTTATTAGGAGTTATCATTTTTTTGTTAAAAGATGATTACAATATAATATAACATGAGTTGTACTTCGCTATTTATTTCTGTGTGTCACAGTTATTTATTTTGAAAAAGGTTAACTGTAGAAATAATTTGAATATATATGTTACGTATTTGCAAATGTATTGGTAGTTAAAAAGCGATATTTTAAAAATAATTTAAACTAAATTTATTTATATGTGACTTTATCGCATTTGATGCATTAAAATGCATGTCATGCATTTTTAAGAGTTGTACTTGAAATTTTAATATAATTAAATTTCAATTTGACGTATATGCGTTCTTAAATATGCTTTCTAAAAATATTAAAATCTATGCTAAATAGTGTAAAAATTCAGCAAAACATTTTTTAAGTATTTGATGACGAATAAAAAATTATATTAGTATGCTTCTTTTGTTTCAAATATGTCAGCTAAAATCACGAAAATATTTATATTCTCTTTATAAGAACTGTTTTCATTTCTAGTAATAAATTTTAGTGAAACTATTTTTTTTAAACTTTTTTCACTATATAACATTAGTAAAGCATTTCAACGATTTTAATTTTGGATTAAAAATATTTAATTATTATTGATATTATAATAATCTAAATAATATATATTAAACAAATATAAGTTTGCATTATATAAAGATATTGTATAGAAGTGGTTGTTTATTAATTAATCAAAAATACAAATTTTACCCATTGATTTGAAATAGAAAACGCCTCAAGAGAATATTAAACTAACTTGATAGCACAACTGAAATAATCCCAATGTTTTAAGTAAATATTATTTTTCTATTTTATGTATACGAATGTAAAATTTGGCATAATTATTTTGTAAAAGTTAAAAAACTGCAAAATTATAATAAATTTAAATAAGGAATTTAAAATAATTGTCCTAAGTTTCTGTGTAAATTAGGATCCCCAAATTTTGCTTTTCATTAACTTATATCGTTATACTCTTTCTTGGGTTATTATTAAATGCATATATTGCATTTTTTTTTTAGAAAAAAATCGTTATTTGTTTAGAAAAAATTTTCTAAATGAATTTCGTCGTGTGAAGAACAAGATTTGAAACTTTTTTAGGAAAGATTTCTTTTTTATTACTATATTTTTTTTATGGTAGCTTTTATTCAATGACAATTTATTTTCCTTTAAAGAGTCTCTACTTTATCACTTTTCTCAAAAAGAATTTCAATTTAACTATACGTACAAGATATACATTGAAATTTATAACTTTTAATATAAATAGTTTAAAAAGAAATCTATTTATATTTAAATATATTGAATAACTTATGGTTGATTAAATTTAAAAAATAGAGGAAAGAAAGTTTATATTAGATAAACAGCTGAAGCAATGCAATTTTTACTTTCAAACGAAAGAATCAGGAAAAGATTTTTAACTATCAAAGATGGCTTTATTAAGACCGTTAATAATACATTTGAATTTTTGAGATATTACTGTCTCTAAGATGATAAATTTTTTATGTGAAAGATCTTCTCCATAAATATGCTTGAAAGCTCATAATACGTATGTCGATACCCTCTATCAAATATTAATTTGTGATTTACCGACCTGAGTGTAAACCTAGTTTTTGACTCATGCCAAACACTATGCTAGCAATTGACCAACAAAACTAAATGGTCGAAGAATATTGATATCCAGAATGACATTCAGTAAGATTATCTTGGACACACACTGATATTATATTTTCCGGATAGTCCGTGTAATATTGATCGGAATAAGAAAAATCACTTTTGTATGTATAGAATATATTGAATAATAAGCTTTAATCTCATCCTGATAAGCCGGAACAACAATAATAATTTGAGTTTCAACTATGTTAACAAGATTTCGATAGACGTTGCAACTTATGACTTTTACCCAAATATTCAAGTGTCAAATTAGGAACCCATATACATTTCCCCATTTTGTTGCAGAGAAGATAGAGTTTTTAATGTATGATGTGTTTACCTTTCCTTTATATCAAATACAAATATTTTATTAATTTAAAATGTAATAAGTTTATATAAATTTTACCTTTGATGGAAGAATGTATTAGGTTATGCCGTATTAAAGGAATAGCTGTATGTGTTTTATTAACTTTATCACATAACACATTCAAACAGTGTTAGTGAAATGGGAATTTATTGATAAATAATTTATATAGAAATTTAATTCTGGGTTATATACTTTATACCAAATTATATATATTAATAACCACTTTAAAATTACTACGCCCAAGACAAACAGAAATAAAAAAAGAATATTTATTGGATAAATACATTAAAAATAACTAATAATTTAATTTCCAAGAAATTTAAAATCATATACCCTGAGAAGTTCGGTATACCGTCATATACCCTGAGATCAGAAAAATCATATCTAGTAGCAATTATATGGATAACTATATAGTAAATCAAATATTGGATATGTCTAGATATAGCTGTCCATAAATTTCAACACGATGCCACAGTCAATCGAAATGTTGAGTCTAGCATATGATGGTAAACGCACCATTTGGCAACCACTGAGCAATATTATATGAGCTCTGGTGAACGTGCTGGACAAGGCAGCAATAGAATATTCCATGTAATAAAAAATAAGTATAGTACTTGTAAGATGTTCTTAAAAATATACAGCCACTGAGAAAAATGCCTTATTTAAAACAAGAGGTTATCAAAACGAATATCCAGTGAGATACCATTTTACTAATCCCGATGATTAGTCAATATGATGATGTCGAATATACGCTGAAAAAAGAAATACATGCTGATGAAACCATCATAATTCTTAAATAAAATGTTTCTTATTTATTGTTCAGATTTTTTTGTAATTGATATTCATCTGAATAATATGAGATCATATTATTCCGTTGTCCAAGTACTTAGTTGATCGTACCATGGAAAGGGCTTCTGTATGATATGTAGCGTCAATGGTAACTGAAACCGTGGTTGCTTAGAGACAATCAATGCTGCTGTAAACGTTGCAGATTTGTAAGTACAGTAGTAAAAACACTTATTGTCTTGAAAATGACTATATTTCCCTACTCGTAGTTGTGGAGTCTATTAAGGTCATATTAGTAACATATTTGCCTCTTTGTAGTAATGATAGTAGACTTTTGAAATCAAGCATGGATTTCTATATGGCTCTTTTAAACTAATCAATTTATCGTACAGATAGCCGATATTTCGATATTAGATTTTTCGACTTTTAAAAGCAGCAGTTCAACGATTCAATGTACTGCCATCCTAATAAATTTAAACTTGACCTCTACCAAAGTCAAAAGCTTGCTAATAAGCTATTTTCTTTTTATGTGGAGCTTCGTTAAATCTTTCACTCGGCAGAAATGTCCAAATTCAAATTATACTTAAGAAATCGACAGTACAATGCCTATAACAGAAACAATTATAGGGTCCCTAACACAATATATTTAATTTGAATTATTTGTGAAGTTGAATTTTTCACATTACAACTTCTTCAAATTTTCAAGTTAATTACATATGTGTAGCGTGTCACTTTCTTAGTCGCAAATTTAATAGATTGTAATTTATTTAATTCCTGTGAGTTTTACTTAAAATTTACAGTATTTAGAAATCCATCATTTACAAAAATATCTTATAATATCATTTTCAGCGAAATATTTTTATTTGATCTTGGATAAACAAAATCAAGTAACTTAACAAAAATAACATAAAAAAACTACTATAAAAACATTGTCAATAATCTCGAAATATTAGGAATATACTATTCTTTTAATGTATATATAGAAAAAATACTTTATATATCAGAGTCACAGATATTTTTTTATCAAGCACAGTTTCCTACTTCATAATTTGGATATTATAAGTTTTATTCATATATGTTTGATTATTAAAGTCTTAATAAATATTGTATGCTGTTAATATTTTTATAAAATGATTTATTTTTTTTTATCTACAAATTATTCGGGGCTCAAAGATAAAGTGAAAACATTTCTTTTTGTACAATATATTTTAGGTAAAATGCACATTTATAATTCATATATTATTCGTTATCCAGAATTCGAATATTTATTTATAAAAATAACAAAAGTAATTTTAAGATTAATACGTTTTTCATGTCAGATTTCATACACATTAAAATGCATTTGTTTAATGTGCGCATAAACATTTTTATGGTTAATTATTATGATGTTTTCACTTTATGTTTATTACTATTTGCATTAAATTTTGATGTTTCTGTCAAAAACAGTAGTCTTTTGATTTTTAAGATAAAATTTTCCTGTTCTGAATTATGTGAAATGAAAATCATTAAACACCATTCAAACACTTACTTTAAATTATTCTTTCTACTAATACACTATTCATAAATATGATGAATTATATATTTTAAAAATAGAAAATTATTATATTATTTACCTTGAAACACAACACTTGATGTATTAATGTAAAACGTTCCGTCGATATTGCTAATCGACTTTTGCTACAATGGCGCAAATGAAACATGTGCAATGTAATATAATTTAGTTGTCCCTTTCGATATAGATAAGCTCTAGCCCTTGGTCCAAGAATCGAGATAATTTCGAAAATTGATTAAATCAGTGTTTCACCCCGCAGCGCCGATTTCCCCCCC
>JAPDSC010137019.1:0-12343 GCA_026290005.1 Latrodectus geometricus
GAGATATAAATACAATTTTCAAATTAATATAAAAATATACAGACTTATTCGCTTTATTCACTAAAAATCAAATCAGTGTTTTCAATGTATACAAACACAGAATTTCACTCAAAGCTTTTAAATGACGTCTGAGTTAACTTTCACAAATTGCAAGTCAGGCAGAAAGAAGTGGTCAATTGAATTAGCACTCCACGCTCAGTTTCACTGTATGAAAGAGTATGGTTGTAAAGAAACATAGATTTATATGAGAACATAGATTATTAATAACAGAGATTTATATGAGAATAAATTGTAATGTTTGTTGTTTATTCATGACAGATAATCAAGAGATTAAACATAACTTTATTAGTTACAAAAACAATATTAATTTAATTCCATCAGCTCGTCCTTCTTTCTGTAGCACATTCAAATAACTTCTTAAAACCAGTCTCTCTTGTTGCCAGATACAGCTTAATTAATTATAAAATGAAAATAAATTTTTATATATTAAGTACATCACATCCCCCCTTTTAGCTTTTAAATCTATAATAATAATTCATGTGTGATGGAAATTTTACAACACGTCCAGATCTGGTCTGATAATGGGTATTATCTTGACACTTCAATACACTTGGTGACTTCTTAACAAGATTATGATTTTTTGAGTTACAAGCTGAATTCTCATCATTAATATCACTATAACTCAATGGAAAATCTAAGTCAGAGTAAATAGATTCAAAATCTCTTTTAACTTTTGATAATTTTAAATATTTTCTATTTCTCGTAAGGACGCGATTATTTGAAGCTTGCACATTATAAGACCTTGGGTTTTTATTAACAGAAAGCACAGTTCCTGGCTCCCAAGTTTTATTCTTGAAATTCCATATGCACACATTATCCCCTACTTTTAAAGGCTTTAATATTTTAGTGTTTCTATCAAAATAAGACTTTTGTTTTTCTTGACGTTGCTTTAATAATTTTGGTACTTCTCCAAATATCTCCACATTTAGCAATTTATTACTAATGGGTAATTTTGTCCTTAATCTCCGGCTAAACATCAGTTGTGCAGGAGACAAACCTAATCCAGAAATGGGAGTATTTCTATACTCTAATAGTCCTACAAAAGGACGTTTGTTATCCTCATAAGCTTTCTTAAAAATTGCTTTTATAATTCCAACAGATTTCTCAACCATTCCATTGGATTGTGAATGATGTGGACTAATAAATTGACATTCTATATCCCTTTCTTTTAGAAATTTCTTAAACTCAAAACTGTTAAAGGGATTGTTATCACATACAATTATTTCAGGTACACCAAATCTAGCAAAGATTAGTTCTAAGGATTTTATTATGCTTTCCACTGTTTTAGTAGTTACCTTTTCTACTTCAATCCATTTTGAGTAATAATCAATCACCACCAAATAATTATTATTTCTGTAAAACATTAGGTCAATGCAATTTTTTGATATGGTCTGCTCGGTACATCATGAGGCATTAATGGTTCTTTAGACTGAGCCTTCCTAAATTTTTCACAAATAGCACATTGCTCCACTATATTTTCGATATCTTTACTAAGGCCAGGCCAATAAAATATTTCTCTTGCCCTATTTTTACATTTTTCTATACCAAGGTGAGATTCATGTATTAAATTTAGCATTTCTTTGCGCAATGATACAGGAACTACTAATTTATTATTTAAAGATAGTAAATCATCAATTATAAACAAATCACTTTGCAATTTATAATAATTTCTAAGGCCTTCAGGAATTTTCTTTTTATTTGGCCATCCTTCCTTACAGTAAGTTAAAATAATTTTAAGTTCTTTATCAGTTTCTAATGCATTTTTCGTTAATCTGCGCTTTAGGTCCCCTACTCTGCCAACTTGGCGATAAATGCACCAAGCGTGGTAAACCGGACGTTTTTATGCCCAATGAGCTCTTTATGGCAACCTCCGTAGGAAATAATTTGCGTTTTTTCGCGCATGCTCATTAATTGGTTTTTTTTCTTTTAGCATTTTCATTGGTCGTTAATTAGTTTCAGTTTGAAAAATCGGTCATTTTCATTGGTTGCTAATTAGTTAAAAATCGTATTCCATTATCGCCATGGCAACAGCGTTTTTGAAAACCCGCCAAGTACGGGACCCACCGCACACTTTCGCCAGGTTGGCAGAGTAGGGGACCTAAAGCGCATTTTCACCGCATTTTTAAACTGTTTGATTCTGTGTTCACTCATGGGTAAATGTTTTACAATAGATTGAACCATATTTAACATTTCTGGGTCATCTCTTACATTATCTTTAATGTATGCCCTAGATAATGTATCTGCTAAATACATCTGACTACCGGGTAAATATGAAACACTGTAATCATATTTTAGCAATTTTAAGAGCATTTTCTGCAAACGAGTTGAAATTTTATTGATTGGTTTTTTAACAATTGCCAATAATGGCTTATGATCTGTTTGAATGAGAACCCTAAGACCGTATAATAAATTATGGTATTTTTCAAAAGCAAAATTAATGGCTAAAAATTCCTTCTCAATCTGAGCATACCTCTTTTCATTGTCGGTGAGACTTCTAGAAGCAAATGATATTGGGTGATTATCCTGCATTAAGCAAACACCTATTCCATCTTTTGAACTGTCACATTGTAAAACTGTTTCTTTTTTACTATTAAATACTTTTAAAACAGGTGTTGAGCTTAAAAGTACTTTAATATCGTTAAATGCTTTATCATGTTCATATGACCATTGAAAATCAACACCATTTTTTAATAATTCTCTCAAAGGAGCTGTTAGTATTGCTACATTTGGTAAAAATTTTGAGAGAAAATTAACCATACCTAGAAGTCTTCAAATATCCTTTTTATTTCTAGGCTGAGTTAATTCCTTAATAGCCCTTACATGATTTGAGTCAGCTTTTATACCTTCTCTAGAAATTATTAATCCCATATATTTATCCTCATTTACTTTAAACTGAAATTTATCTGGATTAAATTTTACATTATTTAATTTTGCTCTGTTCATTACCTCAATTAATATTTCATCATGCTCTTCTTCACTAGTCCCAGAAATAATTATATCATCAAAATATATTTCAATTCCTTTTATATCCCCAAAAACCTTTTGATTACGCTTTTGAAAAACTTCAGGTGCGAAAACAATTCCAAATGGTAGACGATTGAACTTATATCTTCCAAAAGGAGAATTAAAAGTACATAAATCAGAACTACTTTCATCTAATGGAATTTGCCAAAATCCTTCTTTTAAGTCTAGCACTGAAAAATATTGTTTACCTTCTAACCTACTAATTATATCTTCCGAACAAGGAATAACGTGATGTTCTCGTTTAATTGCTTTATTTAAATTTCTAGGGTCTAAACATGTTCTTAATTTACCATTTGGTTTCTCAACTATCACAAGACTATTCACCCAATCTGTTGGTTTATTTACCTGTGAAATTATTCCCCTTTTCTCAAGGTCCGATAATGTCACTTTTAATTCTTTACATAATGCTAAAGGTACTCTTCTAGGAGGATTAATTACAGGTTTCACATTCTCCTTTAAAACTATATGGTAAGGCTCACCAGGAATGTTACCTAAATCGGAAAAAACTTCATGATATTTACTCAATATGTATTGTTTATCATGAATTACATGCCTCTTCTAAAATTTCTAATTCCATATACATGCCTCTTCTAAAATTTTATTGCATGATATATATCTGGATGTTTTTAATATGCACGCGTGCTTTTAAGCCAATTAATGGGCAAAAATTAATTTTATTGAATTTTTACATAAATGATTTATTTTACATAAATGAACATAGCATAGAAATGCTTTGAAGAAAAAACGTTTTATTCTCTCAGCAAAAAAATTCCTGCCTTTTCAATATTGAAAATATTTAGGTACTGATGACGAATTTAGACGTTCTGCTTAACATTAAATTGTAATGTTAAGTATTTGATATTTAATTGTAAAGCATAAAACCTTTGACAGTTTGTTTTACTTGAGAAATTTCTTTTGTGATTTTCATTGACTAAGACACTATTCAGCCATTGTTTTCCGTAATTAGACTTATTTCAAATAACAGAAAGAATTTGTTTTTGATTGAAATTTCAGATAACAATTTAATATTAAAACTTTCTTACATGAAATGTAGATTTTAGATGTCCCATTACAAAACACCAAGTGAAACCATTTTGATGAACTTGTTTTTTTTTTTCTCCCCAATTTTAACTATGTGTCTACTACCTCTTTAATATTTAAACGGCAACTGAAACTTTTTAACGACAGTTCATACAAAATCAAGGTATATGTTTTTTTTTTTTTTTTTTTTTTTTTTTTTTTTTTTTTTTTTTTTTTTATTAAAATACACAACTGGCCACCGTAAGGCAACACCTTGAAGTAAGCATGCTAATAGCATGAAATTTACGACATGCATTAGCGGAGGTGAGATATGCAAATGATTAGAATTCCAGCGCAGACGCACATCACGCACGCCCTGTGGCGTCACTTCAAATCGCTATTAAAGGCTTGGAGATTTCGACATCTTTTAGATCGGCAATTGTGTTTTTCTTGTATCAGTAGAAGCACATAGAAACACATTAAAAGTAAATGACTATAATCAATTACAAGAACATAATTTAGCCTGATTAGTACAGATTTGCAAACAATTACGATAAACATCTAATATGCCATTTAAATAGCAAATTTTATCAAAGTTGACAAATACATGTATTCAAAATTAAGCATTTATGAATAATTTCATTGGTAATCTTAGTTATATTTAATCATGGTGACTATTGATTTACGAAAATTGAAACCGATGCATTTCTCAAACGTTTGAAAACTATTGTCCCTAAGCTTAGCCTAAGGCAAAATATGTAAATTAAGGAATTCAGAATATCTGCCGCTCATCAAGTGGTTGAAAAACTACTCGCAATTATTTTAAGAGAACATATGTTTAGAATGTAAATCTCATCTTATTGGGTAAAACAATATAAAGCAAACTATATTTCTGACAGTTAGTAAAACCAAGTCACGTTTGATTTAATCAGCATTCCAACAAAAATTAGAATAACATCTACCGTTTCATACAAAGAAAACCACTAACAAACTAAAATCTTTCATTCATAATTTATGAAAAACAGTAAAAAAAATTTTAAATTCGTAATTATCTGATATTTTTATATAAATATAGAAACATTAAAATGATATCAGCTATATTATTAACAAGTTACAGATCTCACATACCACACACCAGTTGTATTTATACAACTTGTTGTAGAACAAAAAACCTCCTTCCTCTTCAGTTATATTAAATAAAATTTTAATACAGGCTTTTTACAGAGGAAAATGTCCTGGTTTATATCTCGAGCAGTTTTGAACGAGTATAAATGTATCGCATCAGTGTTCGTGTGAGTGCACGTCTATCGAGATCAGTGCTCGGAAATTTAGCATTTTTTCTTCCTTACTAGTTTCCATCTCTTTGAGAAAAGAAAACCGAGCTCGCTGTCTACAAAAATTTCATCCGAATAGTTTTTTCCCGAAACCATCCTTGGAAAAACTCGAATAATAGTTTTCTAAATTTCTATAAGAGAACATGATCGAATGTCTTTGGTAGTTTTCTTACAAGGCCAGCCGACGGCTGAGTGTTTAGAGTTCCTGACTTATAGACTGTTGGACCCGGGTTCATATCCCGGATCAGGCATGGACATTTTCTTTCTCTGTGTTTCTTTGTTCTTTCCCTTGTGATGATGTATGAATGTCAATGAGGGTCAATCACCCACTGCCCATCATTGAAACATAAAAAATTTACTTGGAAAGCAACTGACGTCATAGATAACAACATATTTCCAAACAACCTTAGACCGTTAGCAGCGCTGTGTCAAATCTCCAACCACAATAAGTATCGTCTAAGATATAAGATTAACAAAAACCACTTGCTTTTGTTCAAAAGCAGGTGGTGTTAGCTTTCACTCCGAAAAATGCGATACGCGCTAAGCCACAGCGAACCCAAGATAATAGTATGGATACAGTGTCGTGGGCGGACTACTTCTGTTTTAAGGCATTTCAAAGCCATCCGCATACTTGCCTTCCGGGAGGTTGCTTCATAGACAGCTGACCTTATTCACGTTTCACAAGGGAGGAAATCCCGAAAACTCTCAATCATTCAGAGTGACAGAATTGCGTGCGGAACAACCACTTCCCATCGGTGAACAGTGGATGGGATCAAGTCAGAGTCCTGTTGCTCTAAAGAATGGTATGGTGAGTTGGCTTTGGTAAGCTGAATATAACAACTCCTGCGATAGAAGAGTTTCATCAGAATGAACTATGATTGCAAATAAAATGACTTTTCGAGCACCTGCGATGGCTTATGCAAGCCATTGTGCTGACATTTGATAAAGTTTATCTGGGGATTTTCCTGAGAGGAAAGCTTATTTTGGGATTTTAAATAAATTAACAACAGGATAACGAAATTATATAATAGAATAATCAGAAATAGTTTTTTTTAAAAAAAATTTGGAACTCTTTTAAGCAGAATTAAGGAACATTTGTCAATCAAAATTGGATGAAATCATATTTTATGAATATCCAATTATGTTCAATAGATTTCGATGATAAAAGTACTCACCAATTCTATTGGTTGCGATCATTTTACTATACTTAATACAAAATAGAGCAGGTTTGAATAAAACAAGCTGCGTAAAATGATTCCTTTTCCACATCACCCAGGAGGTAGGAATCCAGATGCGTTTTTTTTTTAAGTGGTTTCGCCAAAAGAGCCCTAATCCACTTTCACACACCGAAAGTTGGTGTCATAATATATTTGAAATTTTTAGTCATAGTTGAGAGCACTACTCTACAACTTTTGGTAAAGTTTCAGAAGTCATTCATTCGAGATATCTTCTTGTGTCAGGAGCTCCTAGGTGACACAAATAAAAATTTATCCATATTTAATTGTTTTAGCAAAAATGCTTTCAGATTTACGCAAATAATTTTTGTTAAATCCCATGATTTTTTTTTTTAAATAATACTAGACAGCCATTTTCAATCGATGGTACACATGTATTCTAAGAGCGATGTTCTTTTGGCTCTTTTTAGTGCTTATAAATCGTATACATTTTCCCTCTGTTATCCTTTACATAAAGTTACAAAGTTATCCTTTACATAAGGCTTATTTTCAATGCTGCCTCTTATTTAATATGGTTTTTAATGAATGGAAAAGAGTGAGATATTTGTTACATTATTTGCATGTTAATGAGGCTATTTTGAATTACAATAAAACATTTTTTTAAAATCTGACTCTATTTTGTATGAAAAAGAAAGTAATCCAAACTTAATTCAATGATTTCTTAAGCAATTCTATTTTGTTTATTTCTAAAGTAAATATTTATTGTAATAATAGTATGTATTTTCTTTATTTTCGTTTCAGATTTGACTAGTTGTCTTTCATATAAAAAAACAATATAACATCAGCAAGACTCTGATATAAAAACGAACTCACAAAAAAACGGTTTTTATTTTTTTCTCAGATATCTATAATCAAAAGAAAAGGAATTTTTTGTGTAATTGTTTAGAAGAATTAAACTCGATTAATTTTACTGCCGAATATTTGAAACGCTTATATTTGATAGACTTTTAAATAAGAATAGTTCAAAACATAATAAGACTACATAAAAGATGTATTTAAATTTTGAAGAGTAAAATAGAATAACTGCATGTAAGTGTAACTATTTATGTGATCATTTGTATTCAGTGCTTGAAAATTTTCATCAATTATTCTAATGTCAAAAGTTAGCCTCTCCAAAGTAAATAAATCATAGAACATTAAAATTTTCCTGATTTATAAAATTAAGCAAACAGAACATACATGTAAAACATAGAAATCTGAAAAACTTTTGTAAAATATTTAAATAGATTACCTTTATATATTTCTAAACTATTTTTAACACTAATTGTTTATTTTAAAATTTATACTTCTCTGAATTAACTTTATACATTGATTGATTTCAGCAGTATAAGGACAATCTGTAACTTAAGTAAATAGTTTCTTAAGTTTAGGCAAAATGATGTAATGCATTTATTCGATTATGATATGCATTAAATCAACTGTCCACGAAAGAATCTGGAACATCTCAATTGCAATGGTGTGTCAATCATCTTCAATTATTGATGATATTACGTAAATCTCCATGATATAAAGTTTTGGTCATTTTTCGTGATGTCTGTTGGATTTTCATCACGATATTTGAGAAAAAGGTTTGTCGTCACACGTTTTTAAAACTCATATCGTGTCCCTTGATAGTATAACAATGTCATCATCTTTGATAGTATAATAAGTCATCACCTTTGATAGTAAAACAAAGTCGTCACCTTAGATAATATAACAAAGTCTTCACCTTTGATAGTATAATAAGTCGTCACCCTTGATAGTATAACAAACTCGTCACCTTTGATAGTATAATAAGTCATCACCCTTGACAGTATATCAAAGTCATTACCCAAAGGGAACTGTAAATATTTGTCATATTTGCCAATATTTACGAGTAATTATTAGTCATTGTCAGAGAAATAGTATAAAGTCATCCCCCATTATAATGTTCAGTTTTTGGACACCAGTGATATTTTTTTATAATAATTCAATTTCATAATGATAATTATCTCAATTTTGAAATATATTACTATAATCACTGGCATATTTGAAATTGCAAAGAACAAGTTAATGATGTCATAATTTTCAGGCAAGTCGTATTCTTCTTTAAATTGTAATAATAAAAATGTGGCATAATACATTGAATCATATACTGAACATTGATCTTGAATCTTGAAATTACCACTTACATTTGAGGGATTATTATTAAATGTTTTATTTTCATTTCACAGCAGTAAATTATTGGCATTGAAAATAATTTATATTATTAAATATTAAGACAAATTTTTTGTATCAAAACTAAGAAGTTATTTATTTTCCGAGTAAATAATGAGAAAAAATAGACAAATTTTTTAACGAAAAAACAAGATAACAATTATTATCACTTAGTAGTAAAAACTGTTTTTTCTTTGCGTATTTACTTAAAAATATTTTGAATAATATTTTGAAAATTCTTCTATTTTTGCAAAAATTAAAATTATTCGGAGAATTATTAAACAGTACATTAAAAATATATAGATGAGAAAAGCATTTAATATCTGTCACTTATTCCTTCGAAATTAAGTTTACAAATGTTCTGGCTAGGCTATAAACGTTTAACTTTAGAAATTGATTTTTATTAAGTACAGAATTACACGGATTAAATTTCAAAAGTAAATTACCTATAAAATAAATATACTAGAATTAAATATTTCAAAATAAATAAGAGATTGTCTTTAAACATGATTGTTAATAAAATTTATGTTCATAATCAAAAATCTATTCAATATCAAACCGTAGTTGAGCCAAAGCAGTTTCAAAATAATTAGCACACTAATAAAAAACCTAAAAATACGCTAAGAAATAATGCAAAGAATGTAGAGAAATCAATAAACCATTCACATTTTAGTTTAAGATTAACAGAAATAATTAATTTTAAAATACAAATAAATGGCATTACCGTAATGTTATTCCAATAAGAAATTTAAATAAAATATAAAATTATCAAGCAAACAATTAAGTATAAGAGTTGAGTTGAAATTTAGTCATTAAAATATTGATCTTTCAACAAGGAATACTCAAAATTGTTTTAATAAGCAAATAAATGGGGATTTCTTTTATTTATTTCGTATTTCTTCATTGTAATTATTGTTTTTCTACTAACCGTCATGAACTTAAGATAAATATTTAATTCATTTATACTGTTCGCTCAAAATTTCAGGATTATTTTGGTTGTGAAAGTCGTCTCCAATTATTGATAGATATAAGTCACCACCAGTGATTAAAAGTAAAAATCGTCTCCAGTGATTAATGGAAAAAGTCGTCACCAGTAATTAGTAATGGAATATGCCGTCACCCGTGATTTTTAGTAATAAGTCGTCATCAGTGATTAATGGCACAATTTCCCTGCCATATAAAAAGTTATCTCCCTGTTAACATAGTTTTATTTTTTCTTGCAAATGTTTTACTCATATTCTTGTAGAAAGAGCACCGCATTGGTCTTTTGATTATTATTATAAGGATTGATGGTTTTCACAGAAATAAATATTTTTTTTCACAGCATTTAAGAACTAGGTACTAATTGGTGCATGAAATTATTACTTTCTGATATATCAAGCATTTTAATAACCAAAAACTATTTCAAAATAATAACTTTTCAATCAAAGCAATACCCACATGGCTCTTTTCTCGGTGACCATTTTCTTTCATCAGCAGAATGTTTAAATATCCTCATTGAATGAAATGGCGGCAGTCGTGTTTCCCACATTTCTGTTAATGTAAAATATAATGTGGATGAAATAAATTAAAGTTTTGATTATCAGCCTGGAAATGAAATTAAAGTTAATAAAAGTGAATGAATAGGATTTGTTTATGGAGGGCACTGCATTCAAATTATTTTATTTGCAAATGATCCTTTGATCGAACGTGAATTTTTGTTACCATAGAGCTTTGACACAAAAGAAAGATTTTCATTGTGAGATAAAGGATTTACAATGTTTTAAATATTTTATTTATATGATTATATTTTGTTTTGCAAACCACTCTTTCAGAAGAAAGTTTTCTTTAGAACCATTTAAGGTAATATTTTTGATGAAAACAGTGAATTAAAAAAAATTCCCTTATTTCAGTTTAACTAGCAAAAAGAATTATTTTCTTATTTCTCATTCTCATGCTTTCTAAAAATTCGAGCTGAAAATACAAATTAATTTAAACAACAAAACATTGTAAATAGGTAAGGAATACATAATATTAGATAGTTCTTTCTCATTTACAGTAATTTCATATTCTAGACAATTTAGAAAATTATTTAATTTTGTCTTGTATAACTAATAACATAAATTTCTTTCTGTAATTCCTCTTGAAATATAGCAAAACTAAAAAATTATTTACTAGCTGAAACATTCTAAGAATAATTTGCAAAAGAATAAACTGTTTATTACTAACGTAAATGCTGTGAAAATATTTATTTAATGAAGAGCGCAAAATACCTATTTCTGTGATGTTGAGAAATGAAAGATATTCTGTGTCATAAAATCATGAAATTTATCAAATTATTAAGCAATAAGTCCCTAAACAAGAGCACATTTTGTAAAAATATTGAAATATTGATAGTGACTGTTTTTGTCAATGGTGTCAGTAAGTCCAATATACTTTATCAAATAAAATTAGTATTATGTATTCGAAACGACAGTTGTTATTCTCAATCCCTTTCGATTTTGATAGAAATAAGGCAATTATTTCTTTCTGATATTTGCTTCCTCAAAAATTTTACGCAATAACTTATTTGATAACAATTTTATATTATGAGATTTAATTTGTACGAAAATGTATTGCTCTGTAAGAAAGTATAAATGGATATAATTGCAGTGGGCAAAAAAGCAGTTAAAAAATTTGTAAAAATGATATTATATTTTACAAATTAAAATAAGACTAGTAAGTTTATATTGTGAGAAATGAATGCTACGTAAGAAAAATGTAGTAATTTGAATAGGGATTTTGCTTCTTCTATTTGAACGAAAAAATTGATGTAGTAGAAAAATGAAGCTAAATTTTTGAAAAAGCATTCTGTAGGTTATTTAAATATAGACCATCTATTTATATTTCATTAAATAATGTTGAGAATTATAATAATTCTATTAATTAGCGTAATAATACTGATAAATAATTTTTATTTACTAATAAATATTTTTTAAACTCTTTTTGGAAATCAGAAAAATATATATTGAGGAAATAAAAGTTTAAGAATGAGTACTTATACATTAAATATTTTTTGATAAAATTCTTGAAGCAAATTGACCGCACATTTATGTATATTTTCTTGACACAAAATAAAATAAATGAAATCAGATTATATATTTCACCTTATTTTTTAAATAATTTAAATGCTACACTAAATCAGTGGTGTAGAATGCAATTCAAAATTTTAATGTGAAAATAATATGAAAGGATGACAAGAAATTTACTTTTGAAATAATCATCTTTATTTCCGAGTGCAACTTATGTAAGATACATTTTTCTGAATTATTTTCTGTTCATTTGCCTTTAGAAACTCAAACGTGCCAAATAATAAAGTTCCTGAAACTCAACAAATTATATAAAACAAATTTTAAGGTACAATGAAATTTAACTTGTTGTTACACTAATTAGTATATAAGGATTCCTCATGGCTGTGTCATTTTTACTTATATAATTTCGCTTAATTAAAAATACTCAGTCTCTTAAAAATCAGTG
>JAPDSC010137026.1:0-2500 GCA_026290005.1 Latrodectus geometricus
GATGAAAACAAAAACAATGAAAAGTAGAATTATTTAAATGAAACTATTTAATAAATTCCATATTGGTGATAACATTAAACATTAAATAAAAATTATTTAAATTATATTATCACTATGCAATATTTCAAAATAATGTCTTGGTAAATAATTTCTAAAAATCATTTACAAAATACTTTAATGATGAAAATTACATTCAACTGATTTTCAGGTTTTATAATGAATTAGTCTCATAATTTTTTCTAATTCTGGTATATTTATAATGATTAAAAATTAACTAAAACATTTAAATATCTGAGAATTATTCGATTTGCAAATTTCATGTATATTCTATTTTATTTTGGATATAGATATCTCGTGGATATAGATATCTCGTGGATATAGATATCTATTGGATATAGATATCTACTGGATATAGATATCTATTGGATATAGATATCTATTGGATATAGATATCTATTGGATATAGATATCTCGTGGATATAGATATCTTGGATATAGATATCTACTGGATATTAGAACATCACAGGGATATCTAAAATATCCGTAGGATATCCAATGGAGCGACTTTTTTGGTAGTTGGTAGATATATATATTTGGATATCTATAAAATTAAGAATTTTATACTATATATTTATTTATTTAGTTATATTAGTTTGGGGATAAAGTTATCCATTATTTTTTTCCGGTAGACGTCTGTAGTGATCGCTATCTCGTGAGGTATCTATCAAACAATTTCAGATTTATGCTCGTTGGAAAGGTGACATTTGACACTAAAATATCCTCTTGCGGTTTTTTGTTTGATTCATTCAGTTATGAGTACAAGGTTTTAAAAATAGAAGACAACAAACAGAAAATTCGATACATTTTAGTTTTTCTTTTATAATGGCGAAAAAGCTAACCAGGTGGCTAAAATTCTGAAAGGTGTTTATCGTCCTATATATGACTGTAACAACCAGTTACGCACAATTTCGATTTCGTCGATTCCATTTGGATAATAGCAATTTAAAACTGCTGGTAGAGGGAAGGCGCCCACTTTCTAAAACTTTCGCAAAACGGACGTAGCAATCATTTTCGGCAAATTTTCAAAAGATCTTGTTTTGTTGATTTTTCAGTTCTGCTTCGTCATTTGAGGTTGGATGGATGTTTGAGTGAATGTTCCTTGTCATTCATCTTGCATAAAGGCAAATCTAACAATATGCTTCGTGCGTTAAAGGCGCAATTAACTTAGGATGGTATTTGCAGCTCATCAAATAGCTTTCAGCCTTACAGTAATGCTATATTCTATGTTAAAAAAATAAATAGGAAATTGGAGTTACAAGTAAAAGAAACCGAGAATCTAACTATTAAAAATGTGAACTTTGTGTGAACTGCTTTTTCTTTTAAAATAATTTACACATCAAAAATAAATAAATTTTGATTCGGGAATTTTTTATTACATTTTTAAATGTCCAAGAAAAATAATTAGCCTTACCAATAAAATGTTTGCTTTTGTAATGGTTTGAATTTCTTAAAAAACATGCTTCATTTTCATCAAATTAAAAAAAAGTAGATATTTTAATTTCTATTTATGGGAAAAATGAATGAATATGAAAGAATTTATTTAATGAGTTGAATGAACGCAAGAAATAAAATGAAGTGTTAGTGAAAAATTAATTACAACATGCTATTAAAAATTGTTCTCGGCTTTTAAAAAAAAAAAAAAAAAAAAAAAAAAAAGCGGAAATGTAAAAAAAAAATACAATTCTTTTTCTTATTTCATTTTTTTTTTTTTTTTTTTTTTTTTTTTTTTTTTTTTTTTTTTATGTAAGCATAAGTCATTAAAATGACTTAAAAATGAATTAATCTTATTTTTCGTCAATATGCACTCTGATGTAATTGGCAGCATGTTAAACATATATTAGAAATTCAAATTCGACTAACTTCCATGAGTTATTTTTCCTAAAAAGATTGCATAAAAATCCGTAAGAAAATGTTTGTTTGATCTTTCAAAATTTTTTCTTCTCAAATATAGTGCCCTACATTGTTTTTCTTCATTAAAGAAAAGTTTTACACAAAAAATACTAGAGATATTATCAAAAAAAATATTAACAATATAAATCAATATCAAACATTAATCAATTTATATCATATTTTACTGAATGAAAGCAAATACTCGAATGAAATGTTTGCTATAATTCATAAAATCTTTGCATTTAAGTCAAGTTAAATTTGCTTATTAACAATTATAATTTAATTAATAGTTTACTTATTAATAATAATTATAATTTGCTTTATAATACCAAAACGATAAATACTTTAGATATCATTAGAAAATTATAAACAGAAGATTAAAATCTTTAGCACTAAGTTTCATTGTATCCCAATTGTATTTATTATAAAATACAATTATAGAAAAATATTATTATTGAATTATTAATCGATAGAACGCTTTTCAACATCAAATTCTACAAATATTTAAAAATGTTGATATGCAAATTTAAAATGTAAGTTTCTATTTTAC
>JAPDSC010137026.1:7500-11336 GCA_026290005.1 Latrodectus geometricus
CCGACTTCCCCTTTCGTCTGGCATTCTCTCTGCGTCATCAGCTCCCAGTCCAGTCGCGGGGAGACGATCAGTCGTTCTCCCTCTTTGCCGGACCGAAATTGTCAGGCGGAGCGACGCTTCTCGGCCAGGGGGATCGCGGATCAAGACCTTAGGCAGGCGGATAGTCGAAACCATCCGGTGCAGCCAATTGGAGGAACACTCCTCCTGTGTAAGTCTCATCCGACCCTCAGACAGGCGAGGCCCCGGGGAATACCCGAGGCCGCAATGCGCGTTCGAAAAATCAGTGCTCAATGTGTCCTGCAATTCACACCAAGTCTCGCAGCTGGCTGCGTTCTTCATCGACCCGTGAGCCGAGTGATCCACTGCTCAGAGTTGTCATTTTAGTCGGCAACCTCACGGAAGCCTTATTGCGTTCTAGTTTATGTTCAGGACGCTTCCCTACAGGGAAACTTTCCGGGGATTGTCATCATTCACGGAAAGGCACTCCCGAGCAGGCACGACCATTGAACGTCGCGCCAGGAGTCCCCGGGACTCACAGCTCGAAGAGACCCACCGGGTCAAGGCACCAACGGGGCGGAGAAGCCAGTGCAGCTCCCTCTTCAAGCCTAGCCCCGACAATAGAGTCGGAACCTCCCTCCTGCCGTCGTGATCGGCCGGGAAACAGGCACACCCATGAGGTACCAAGACGCTTTGCGTTCGATAGCAAGCTTCGCGTCCCGTGAGCGGAACGCCAGCGAGCCTTCGGCGGACGGGATAAACCGTCCGGGTTCAAGTCGGTTTGACGTTGCCATCTGCGGACAACCGTCGGTAATGATCCCTCCGCAGGTTCACCTACGGAGACCTTGTTACGACTTTTATTTCCTCTAAATGATCAAGTTTGGTCATCTTTCCGGCACTCGGCTCGACCCGAGGGCCAATCCGAGCGCCAGTCCGAAGACCTCACTAAATCATTCAATCGGTAATAGCGACGGGCGGTGTGCACAAAGGGCAGGGACGTAATCAACGCTTGCTTATGACAAACGCTTACGGGGAATTCCTGGTTCAAGGGAGACAATTACAAATCCCTATCCCCAGCACGAAGGAGTTTCAACGGGTTACCCAGTCCTGTCGGACAGGGAAAACACACGCTGATTCCTTCATTGTAGCGCGCGTGCAGCCCCGAACATCTATGGGCATTACAGACCTGTTATTGCTCTGTCTCGTGCGGCTAAACACCGCTTGTCCCTCTAAGAAGAACGTCCGACTACAAGGATCGGAAGCGTCTATTTAGTAGGCTAGAGTCTCGTTCGTTATCGGAATAAACCAGACAAATCGCTCCACCAACTAAGAACGACCATGCACCACAACCCACAGAATCAAGAAAGAGCTCTTAATCTGTCAATCCTTCCTGTGTCCGGGCCAGGTAGGCTATCCCGTGTTGAGTCAAATTAAGCCGCAGGCTCCATTTCTGGTGTGCCCTTCCGTCAATTCCTTTAAGTTTCAGCTTTGCAACCATACTTCCCCCGGAACCCAAAAGCTTTGGTTTCCCGGAAGCTGCCCGGCGTGTCATTTGAGGAACACAGCCGGATCGCTGGCTGGCATCGTTTATGGTTAGAACTAGGGCGGTATCTGATCGCCTTCGAACCTCTAACTTTCGTTCTTGATTAATGGAAACATTCTTGGCAAATGCTTTCGCAGTAGTTCGTCTTGCGACGGTCCAAGAATTTCACCTCTAGCGTCGCAGTACGAATGCCCCCGGCTGTCCCTCTTAATCATTACCTCGTTTTCCGTAAACCAACAAAATAGAACCGAGGTCCTATTCCATTATTCCATGCACCATTATTCATGCGTCACGCATGCTTTGAGCACTCTAATTTTTTCAAAGTAAACTTGCCGGTCACCCAAGACAACCGGTGAAGATCATCAAGAGAAACCGGCTGTAACGTTCAGAAAAGACAGTGACCACCGGTAGATGGACCGTCCCTCTGCAACTGAGATCCAACTACGAGCTTTTTAAACGCAACAACTTTAATATACGCTATTGGAGCAGGTATTACCGCAGCTGCTGGCACCTGGCTTGCCTTCCAATGGATCCTCGTTAAAGGATTTAGAGTGTACTCATTCCAATTACGGGGTCTCAAAAGAGTCCCGTATTGTTATTTTCCGTCACTACCTCCCCGTTCTGGGAGTGGGTAATTTGCGCGCCTGCTGCCTTCCTTGGATGTGGTAGCCGTTTCTCAGGCTCCCTCTCCGGAATCGAACCCTGATTCCCCGTTACCCGTTACGACCATGGTAGGCGCGTAACATACCATCGACAGTTGATAAGGCAGACACTTGAAAGATACGTCGCCGGAGCGAGTCCGTGCGATCAGCCCAAAGTTATTCAGAGTCACCACACATGACGGACCGAGGTCCGATTGGTTTTGGTCTAATAAAAGCGCTCGTCCCCGAAGGTCGGAGCTCTGCTGCATGTATTAGCTCTAGAATTGCCACAGTTATCCAAGTAGTAAGGTACGATCCAAGGAACCATAACTGATTTAATGAGCCATTCGCGGTTTCGCCTTAATACGGCATGTACTTAGACATGCATGGCTTAATCTTTGAGACAAGCATATGACTACTGGCAGGATCAACCAGGTTACTTTCACGTTAATTAACGTTCGAAATCGCACGCAACTTCGAATCCGAGAGAAAGTGCGGTCGCAAGTGCGGCGACCACGGACACCCGCAACAACGGCGGGATCCTCGTTCAGTTTCCTTCGGAACTCTCCGTCAACAGTGCTTTCGCTAGTCAGTTCTGATCTCACGACGTCCCCATCGGCATCAGCGCCGCGGGGCGAGCGTGCTCCGTCATCGAGTGAAATCAGTGCGTTGGGCACAGGGGCAGAAAACCCACAGTATTCATTAATTACCGTTCTGCATGGCGCAGCAACGACACGATGGCCGTGCTACTCGCAGACATGTCGAGAAAGTCTGGGAAGTTTCGGCGAACCAGAAATAACTTATCCGGAACGCCTGTTGACGGACAGCCACCGTCTCTATGTGCGAGAGACCGGTAGTAATGCGATCGCAAGTCGAGACACTTTTCGGAAATAAACACGCCGAAGAACTCGGCGGTCACCCCTAAAGCATCTCCTCGAGGTCTCTGTGCGAGAGGGTAGCCAGCCCTCACACTTCTTCTCGAGTCACTTCACGACCACACTGCCCTACATATAAGGCGGCGGACTATAGCACCATCGTCAAGAGCATCGCGCGGTTGACGGCGAGGGCGAAAAAATGCCGCACTCCCACCGACAGCCCTACCGCCAGCGAAGTGCCGCCGAGAGACTTTTTCGTCGACGTAAAATCGGGTCTCGCGATGCCGTGATGGTTACGATACCCCACTCGCGTGTTTGGACTTTGAAATTTTCAGCTCGATTTTCGCTTCTGGAGACTAAGTCCAAACAAAATACAGTAAATTAGAATTTATTAAAATATATTCACGAAAATTGCTTCAACGTGTTTTAAAATCAATTTTAATCAATTACCTTTTGCTTTGAAAAATTTCCGTTCGTTAGTTCCTCATATTCAATATTAAGCTAATTTGTATGTTTTTTAAGGTTTGTTTACAAATTGCAGATTTCAAAAAATCAGGAATTAAAGTTTATTTCAAAATAAATATTATGGAATAAAATGTTTAAGTCGTGGAATATTTGAAATATTTCTATTCTTTAGTTCCTCAAATTCCATATTAAGCTAATTTAAATGTTTTTTAAGGTTTGTTTACATATTGCAGATTTCAAAAAATGCAGCAAAAAAATGTATTTGAATATAAATATTATGAAATAAAATGTTTAAATCATGGAATATTTCCATTC
>JAPDSC010137035.1:0-12180 GCA_026290005.1 Latrodectus geometricus
TATTGCTCTATCGATGATTTGAAAAAAGGAATAAAAAAGCAAATACAGAAAAGAATAATTCAGTTACGAAAAGCTTTCTGAGAATTTAAATTTCAAATGTTCCAATAAAAGTCGATCAATTCCATTTGCAATCAGCAGTTGTTTCGTATTTGAATAACAACTAGAGAAAAAAATAAATTTTTTTGCATGCAATTGATTTTTACTTGGACCTATTGTTTTTTATTTTTGTTTGTTTATCTGGAAATATGATTTATTAAAACTAGAATTACTTTAATATTCTTTTAGTTTCCAAATGAAAAACACAATTTAAATTTTGTGTTTGTGAAGGTAATTTTCTGAAAAATAATACATGGCAATTTCTTAGGAAATATTTAAAAAATATGGTGCAAAATTATGGTTAGGAAAGCTTACAATAAAAATTATTTTTGATTTTTTTTGTTAACTCGGTGTTTTTATCAGACAGGAAAATGGTAATATTAATCAAATGTAGTTGTGTTTTGATAATTTTATCTGAAACAATTAAAAATATTATAATTATTAAAAAATTATACGGTGCATACAGAAGTTTAGTTTGCTTTTTGAAATATTTTTCTCAGTTAAAAATGTGTTCCTCTACATGGCGAGTCTTGCACTTCAGGTAACATAAGTAACATAACTCTTAGCCATTTAGGTAACATAACCTTAGCCATTTGACCTTTATATGTAAGATTTATATGATGAAAGTAAAATTTATAACTAACCAGGAAATAAGTAGATAATGATGAAAATACAAAAAAGCCATATGAGAGTTTTTTAATTTTCGAAAAAAATATGAGGTATAATTTTGCTTTTTTAAAAAGTTGCACTTTTCTTGCATAAGTTTACAGCATATGCAAAAAATTTAATTCGTTTTTTTTACCTTGTTTATATCCAAAAATAATTTTTTTCTGAATGTTTCTATTACTTTTTATAGACATAATCACAATTCGTAATAACTGCTGCTATGACGTTGCACTCAAATAGTGTGCCAACAATGAAAATATGTCAATGATAAAGTAACAAACTTTCAAATGTAGTAGTGGCGTTTGGAAATGATAAAATAGTTTTGATAAAATTAAAATATAAAAATCATACTCAAAGATTATACTATATAGAGATATGAAGTTTTAAACTTACGATGCTGATCTACATAGCTGTGTATTTAATAGAGAAAATGAGGTTAATTACATTTAATCAAGATAAACATTTTAAATGGAGGAGAAAGTGTTTGTGTTAAAGTTTATTCCTTTACATCTCCTCATGCTAATAATAAACTAGTTTATTTTCCTTTTACACTGGCAATGTAAATAGTATGAAAACGAAAAGCATACATAAATTCAGATAACTTTTTTATTTGCCAAAAAATTGAGTACATTAAAGAAAATTAAACTTAAAATAAATTTATGAGTGAAAAGAAAATCAAATAGGAATCCGGAAATAAAAGAATTTTTCTTTATAACGCCCTAAAAATTAATTTACTTACATTGAAAATCTAAGCACCTAGTATTTAGGCTATGATGGAATGTCATGTAGTTCTGTCACTTTAAAATTGCAGAAACCTCTGTGCGCATGACAGGATTTATGTTAATCAATTCACATTTTTAAAACATGTTATATATGTCTATCTCCTTTGGATGTTTTACAGATTTTGATTTAATTTTTTACTCTCATAAAAACTTATTAAAATAAGAGCATAATAAAAAATTAATAAGAATGTAAGCAAAGCATTTATAAGAACACTATAGGAATACATTAAAAACACATTGAAAGTAGCGTTATAAGAATGCAGCTTATAAGAACGTTACCAAAAGTATAATATGAAGACAAATAAGAAAGTCATAAAACTAATTTTGATGATGTAAATGAAACAAAATACACAACTGGCAATTAAAATTGCTACACCAAGAAGGCGACATGCTACAGACGAGAAATTTATACGAAAGGAAGAAAGTGCTGTGATATGCAAATGATTAGCTTTTCAGCGCATTCAGACAAAGCAGGCGCCAGTAGCGACACCTACATTGTGTTTAAATGAGGAAATTGTTCAGCCGGTTCCACATACACAAATTGCATTTGAACGTTATTGCCTGGTGAAAAGTTGTTGTGATGCCTCGTGTAAGAAGGAGAAATGCGTACCAGCACATTTCTGACTTTGATAAAGGTCGAATTGTAGCGTAACGGGATTGCTGTTTATCTTATCGCAGTATTGCTGCTCGCGTCGGTCGAGATCCAATGACTGTTAGCAGAATATGGAATCGATGGGTTCAGGACCGTAATACGGAACGCCATGCGGGATCTCAACGGCCACCTATCACTAGCAGCCGAGAAGACAGGCATATTATCCGCATGGCCGTAATGGATCGTGCAACCAAGTTACGAGCCGTGAGTTAATAAACGGGGTCGTTTGGAAGACAACAAGTGTCTGTATAAACAGTTCGACGACGTTTGCAGCAGCATGGACTCTCAGCTCGGAGAGCATGGCTGCGGCTTCCTTTGACGCTGCGTCATAGACAAGAGTGCCTTCAATAGTGTGATCAACGACGAACCTGGGAGAACGAATGGGGAGACGTCATCTTTTCAGATGAATCCAGGTTCTGTGTACAGCATCATGAGGTTGCATCCGTGTTTGGCGGCATCGTGGTGAACGCACACTGGGAGCGTGCATTCGCATTGTCATACTGGCCTATCACCTGGCGTGATGGTATGGGGTGCCATTGGATACACGTCTTGGTCACCTCTTGTTCGCATTGACGGTGCTTTGAACAGTGCACGTTACATTTCTGGTGTGTTACGACCCGTGGCTCTACCCTTTATTCGAGCCCTGCGAAACCCTACTTTTCAGCAGGATAATGGCCGACCGCTTGTTGCCCTTATTGTACGGACCTTTTTTGATACGGAACATGTTCAGCTGTTGCCTTGGCCAGCACGTTCTCCTGATCTTTCACCAATAGAAAACGTCTGGTCAATGGTTGCCGAGCGACTGGCTTGTCACCAAACGCCAGTCACTACGGTTAATGAACTGTGGCATCGTGTTGAAGCTGCATGGGCATTTGTACCTGTACATGCAATCCAATCTCTGTTTGACTCAATGTCCAGGCGTATAAGTGCTGTTATTACTGCCAGAGGTGGTTGTTCTGGGTACTGATTTCTCAGGATCTATCCAGCCAAAATTTTTGAAAATTTAATCACTTGTTATTTCTAGTTTAATATATTTGTCCAATAAATATCATTTTGTTATCTGCATTTCTTCCTGGTGTAGCAATTTTAAAGGCCAGTAGTGTATTTGGCACTGTGTTCAAGAATTATGTAGTTACAAAATGTATTGTACAAATGTGATGCAATTAGTTTTGTTCTATTGTAGAATCACTGTAAGAAGTAGTGTTGTAAGGCTGGGAAAAAAACCCGGTTTATTTCCATAGAAATTTTGAAAGTTTCCGGGAATTTTGAAAGTTTCCAAATTTTTAAAATTGTGGAAAACTGAAATTTTTTAAAAATTGTTAATGATTTTAACTATTAAAACCTCGTAATATATAAAAAAAATTCATTTATTAAATGATTTCTACTTTTATGTACGGCAATAGAAATTCCTCGGAACATTTGGAAAAAGATGCTGGCTATTTATAGAGATTGGAGACTTCGCAACTTGTGTTCATTCCATTGCAACTGTTACTTATTGTAGAAAATTTTTAAACAAAGAATCACATTTCTTTAAAATTATTTACAGATTTTAAGTTTTATTTCACTTCTCTTCCTAAATATGCAGAAAATTAATCTCTATAAAACGAAATATGATTGACTAACTTTATTCCCTCAAAATTCCTAATATTTCTCCAAATTCTCTGTTTTTTTCCCACAATTCTGAATAAATTCCCATACTTCAAAATTCCCAGGAATTTTACATCTCTAATAAGAAGTAACAATCAAACCGTTTCAATAGTTGTACTGAATGACTGGAGCTTCATTCTCGTAGCAAGATTTGTATTATCTATGTACGATTGTACTGTTGGAAGCAAATTTTGTGGTAGAGTTGGTTTTGAGTTTGTCTAGTCCAAGCAAAATATAAATTTCAGAGAAATATAGAGATTAAGTAAAACTTAGTCTATATTACCTAATTAATGATGAATACTTATTGATGAAAACTTGAAAACAACCTGAGCTCTCTGCATTAACATTGTAATTAAAGACTGAATAAAATATTGCATAAAAAGTCCTCTTACTTGCAATTTGACTCCTTGACTTAATGTGCAAAACACTTCGGCACTAAAAATAATTTTGCTACTTATTCATGCCAGGAGACTTGTGGAACACAAATTTCTTAACTAAAAATACTACCAAGTTAAACACCAAGGATAATGTTGCTGTACTAGTATCATATTTTAATCTTTCTCACAGAAATATCACATTAGCCAGAAACAGAAAAAACAATTTATCACTTTCGCAAAAGCTAAATTGACTCTAAAAGAACAACATAACATAGTATACATCATCATAACATAATATTAACTTCAACAATATAACATAATATTAAAATTAATCACTTTTATATGGACTTTAGCTCAAATTTTGACAAGACATAGTAATTTAAAAAGTTATTTATTTCATTTCTATCTATCTAGAAACAATATTTGTAAATAACGGTTTGATTCTAAAGAACCCTTGCTTTTGCTTCTTGACTGTTGAAACCATTCTCGTGAAATGGAAATTCTTCGGTGAATTAAAGCAAATGTCCATGCCATAACCTGCTATTTTTTTTAGATTTGATCAAATCAAGAGAATCTCTTTAATTTTTTTTTAATATTCAAGATACTTTAAAATTCTTGCTATTTGTATTTTTTGCGCTATAATGTATACTAGTTTTTGAAAATTTGGATCAACTACGCATCATTTTTAGACTTTGAGTAATATTTAGCGGTGTTAGGAAGATATAAGTTTTTTTTAAACTAAAAAGAAAGTACACAATAAAATACATATTTTTTTCATTATCTATTTATGTTTGAGTACATATTTTAAGTAAAAAAATAGCCTAGTTTATTTTACATTTTTTATATAGGCATAATTTAGGCTAATTTTTTACTCAGATCAATATTTTATAAGCTTGGTTGCTTACCTTTAGTTTCCATATTTTTATTTAAAAATTTGCTTAATACGAAAATTTTGGTTTTGTTGTAGCAATAATATTTTGAAGTAAATAGATTTTCATCTGATATTTATAATATAAAACTAATTTTCTTAAATAATTAGATATTTTATTATTTAATGATTAGGATATTAGCGTAAACATATTTAAATGTAAGAATTAATTATAGCTTTTGGGACCGTTCTGCTAATCTATTATTTAATAATGCAATTTTAAATGCATTCTTCTAAGAGAAATACAAAAAATTAGTGAAATTAATAATTTTTAAAAAAAATGAATGGAAAATAAAATAAAATTTTTTATTTTCCTATTATTTTATATATATATATATATATATATATATATATATATATATATATATATATATATATAATATCTCGTATACTCTGTAACTGAAACATTTACTCATTGAAGTCAGAAATGAAATCGTTTGAATTAAAATATATTTCTATGGAAAAAGTAATTTCATGTCGCTAAAAACAGCTTTTTCTTTAAAAATTGTTTTACTGGAAGATATTATTCTAAATGTATTTACCCGCTTTTAAAATTCGTGTTACACTTTATTCAAAATTTTTAATTTAAATTTCGTTTTTTGTATAAAGAATTCAAGTTCAATAGAAGTATATTATGATATTAAAATTGAATTTTGATGTTTCGTAGAATAAATAGCACATTCTAAATTGATATGAAGAAGTCTCACAAATATTTTAATTTAGCGCAACTTATTTTCCGTGAAATACTTTTAAATTATTTTATTTAACGTATATTTAAATAAATACAATATTGAGAAATTTTTTTTTACAAAATTCAAAAATGTTATTCAGGTTTCAAAAGCCGATTCACTGAATTAATCAGAATTAAATTATATTTATGTGAGATGAAAATAACATATTGAAATAAAAACCTCCATTTAACTTATAAATCTGAATGAAAAAAGGGAATTCATTCATTTTGTTTTCCAAACGAAGAATCTCTAAAGAACAGTAACAATGATGTAAAACACAATCGAATATATTAAATTGTGTATAACAAATGCGCAAAACAATTCTTGAATCAACTGTAAATGGATATAATGTAACTAAATCTTTTGTAGTGCTTTAAGCCATTTCATTCGGAAATTCTTATTTTAGTATTATCAAGGTGAAACATTTTGCTCTGTTACGCCTAGGTCAGCAAGTAGTTCAGATGGAATTTATTCTCGAAAATCTTAAGAGATTTATTTAGAATATGTTATAAATTTTTCTTATCCATTTTTATTTTCCTGAAAATTTATACAATGACAATTTGAGATTAAGTATCAACTATTTAATGAAATGGAAAGGTATACACAAAGGCAATGATTTTTCTCACGAATTTCATTTTTAGAAATGTTTATTGAGCATTGTGTACGTGAAAAATTATAGCCATTGTTAGATGTGTTTATAATATCAATACATTGAATTAATTTCAATGCATTAATATGAATAACTGACAAATCGGAAAGTTTTACAATATATTGTTCTGCTTGCATTTGTAATTGAAAGAGCTTTCGAGGAAAATATGTGTGTCTACTAAAAAAACGTAGTTTCTTTCCAAATACACCAAAAATAGCAAATATTTTACTTTGAAACGCAAGAGGATTAAAAAATTATGTTAAAGAATATATATTTTATCTGATCTAAAGATGTAGTGAAGATATATTTTATCTGATCTAAAGATGTAGATGTTCTTAATAAATTTCATTGTATGAATGTATACAATTTTTATTTATTAGATAAAAATGTGTTTTAAATTAACTAAGAATTAAAATGTATTTACGGTGTTAGCAAGTTCTATTGTTGAATGCAAATAAAAAACTTAATAACTTATTCACGTATGCTATTACTAATTACATAGTATTTCATGAAGTTAATAATGTAGTGTGATATATTCTACTCATATAAATTTGTAAAATTCATTGGGCCCCCTTTTAAAGTTTGAGATAATATTTCATGTTTTTCGTTATTGCACTGGCAGCAAAAATTTTTTAAACACCCGAATATTATTTTAGTTATTGACAATACTTGTAATTATAATTATTTTTATTCCTTCTTGTAAATGTACAGAGAGATCTCAAATGTTTACACGTTGCAGAGAGCATATTTGTCGACATATGAAGACACATATGGCGCAACAGTTAATATATAAACTTAATAATCTGATATTCTCTATTTTCTCTTGTGCATTGAGTTTTCATATATTTATTTAAATTTCTCTGTGATCGTTTCCTCTTTGAATAAGAAATTTAATTAAATTTTTTCTGTTATTGTATATTCTTGTAATGGTTATCTTAAGCATTTTATCTTAATATTTGGTATTAACTAATCCCTCTTTTTTGTCATTTAAATCAACAAGCTTCCGATATTCATTTAATAGTTTAATTAGTCATACCAGTTAACATGTATTTGTACAGCGACATCCATTTCAACTGTTGAACGAAAAAGATGAATGCTGAACTTCTTTTTTCTACATGCACTTCTATAAGAGTATATTTTGAGAGTTTTCCGGTTTTTCTCTTTTATAATAAGTGAATGAGGCCTACTGCGTAGAAAAATTTCCTAGGGAAAGTACAGAAAATGAGTGTATTTAAATATCTTAAAACTTCTGAAGTTAAGCTACGAGTTTAAAGATGTCGAATTCTTCGTTGATAAGAATTTTCAATTTCTCCTTTCTCAACATATGAATAAAACCTCCACACTTGGTGTATTTATAAATTTATATTCCTTTTATACAAGATTACATTTCTTAGGAAAGTGTTTATTGTCGAGAATTTAAGTCCAAGTTTTATTCATAAAAATGTATTTAAAATTAAACTATATGCTAATTAAAATTAAACTATATGCTAATTAAAATTAAACTATACGCCATATCGAACAATTCGATCAAATTAATCAATAGTAGAACTTTTTCGAATCTATTTTTCTAAGGTGATTCTGAAACATTTCTGATTCAATTATCAGTAAGTGTTGTGAAATACTTTTATCTTTGATAATCACGTGATTAATCTTATATTAAAGGAGAAAGTCTTTTGTCCTCTTTCTTTCAATTCAAAGAAAATGGTTGAAGCTTTCAAAATAAAATTATATAATTTAAAATAAAATAAATACTTTCCCAAGTAATGCTAAATTTCAGTAACTTTGAATTTGATCTCATTTAAGAATTCTTCAGAAATAAAATGATGAATTTCTTCAACGAAATGTGAAAACATTTGACATGTAAACTATTTGGCTAAAGGAACTGTCTTAACGGACGTAAGAGATTGTCTTGTTCGTAGAACAAAAAAAAATTCATTTTTGGAAATCAAAAGTTAAGTATATAATTTCCTGAAAAAGAAAGAGAATAGTTGTTTTGACTAAATATAGAACAGAAGTCGCAAATTCTTAAGAAAAAATATGTGCAAACTTGTGATTAATTAAGTTGTGACCAAAATTTTACTACTTGAGTTTATAAAATGCATGGTAATTTTGAAGACCAATTCGTCAGCGAAATTTTTAAATCAATTATCCGTCAATGTGAGATAGAGACTTAAAAAATGGGAATTGATAAAAATCCGAGAGGAAAATGCAAAGATGGCCATAATAGAGACCTCGATGCAGAATTTGAAATACATCATAATATCTGTATTTTTTAAAAATTTGTCTTGCTACATTTACTAAGATAAAAAATTATTGATAAAGAATTTATAGTTGTTCTATTAATCCTTCGACAAATCAATATTAAGAATAGGGAAAAAAAGAAACTTATTTAAGTTTATTTTTTTTCCTATTAGTAATATATTAATTTTATAAATTAATTTAGGAAAATTAATTAGTAAGTAAATTAATTAATTTAGGAAAATTTCAATTAAATTAGGAATAGTTAACAAAAATTATTTACTCAGAAACCAAAATAAAAAGCAAACTTAGAGAATGGAATTTTAAGTTGTGAAGTAGTTAGCTTCAAGCTAACAATAGTTAGCAGAATAAACTATAAATTTTGAAACAACTGATTGTATAATTTCACTCGTGGAATACAAATTCTGTAATAGTATTCAAGGAATGATTATAACCATTATAAATAATAAAATTTAAATAGAAAAGACAGAAACAAATATAATGGCAGAAAAATGTTTGCAGTTGGAAAAAATATAGCAAGAGAAGGATTAAGAATACAAATTTTGTAATGAAAAAGCTGAATGAATGCTATTAAAATAATTTTAATATTGTGCTATTATGTCACCTCTTTTCCTTATAAGAGAAAATGAAATCGAATTCTATTCATTTTAACTCGAATTTCAATCAAAGAAATTTAATTCACTCGTAAAAATTTTTGATTTTATAAAATTAGAAAAATTTTAAACTTTTGTTATCATCCTTCTTTTTATTTGGATTTTTCCCCATTTAAAATTCTGATAGACTTCAATGATACAAGGTAAATGCAGAAGTGGATATTAATAAAACAAGTATTTAAAACATAGGTAAAATTTTATAAATAAATAAAATATTTTCAAATATTAATGTTTTGTGAACATATTGAAAGCAAATCAGCCCATTAGATTTTTTCTACGTCAAATTCCTCCAAGTTTTATCCATTCGATATATTTTTAAGTGATTTCTTAATTCATTCGCTTGTTTCTGCATATATTAAGATAGATTTCTAGTTGAGTTTTTTAATGCTTGCAGGAAAAGATATTGGTTGGGAAATTCACAATCAATCTATCAGTGAAAGTTTGAAACGAAAATGATAAAAGTTAAATGAAATGCATTGAGAGTATGGTTTTGCATCTGAGGCTAAATTATTCTCTAGAAAAACTATTACAACAAGCTCATAATGGGTAATGGATGGAATAAATGTCCCTAGACCCTATCCTAAGATATCAGAACTTCTGGCTAATGGAATGGTTTCATTAAATCAAAACTTGATCTTCAAGTTTTGTAATGCCATAATGTGATATGTTTAAATACCTCTTGTGAAGTACACAAAAAAGATCAATGCAAAATATTAAGAAAGTGTTACACATGTTTCATAAAAAAGGTTATAAAATTAAAACTTTATTAGTTGTTATCATCTGATAAAGAAGTAAATTTATTTAATATGATTATAAAGACTGGAAAAATATATGAGCAAATGTGATAAAGAAAATAAGAATACTTTCTAAATGTAATCCATTATTGATATTAACAAAAACATCAAATCATGATTTTTTTTATTGCTTGGTATTTGTATCTGTGGAGTTTATTTCATAATTTTTTAACTTTGTGTAAATATGACTGGGACTCCAGCTTTTATGTGCAAAATTCAATAAATCATAAATTTCTCACTCCCTTAAATAATTTAATACTTGAATATTTGCATGCTTATGGATGAATTTCATGAATTGGCATTGACAGTTACTCAGAAAAAAAATTAGGCCTTATACAACAATATATAAAAAGAGTTTCGAACTATAGAATATTAGTAAAACTATAATTTCTGATAAAAGTCAGAAGTTTATTTCAGAAGTGAATTAAATTCATTAAACCTGATCCAATTAACATAGTCACGGGAGCCAAATTAAGATCTTTTATATCATTAAGAATGGGCCTTAGCAATTAATTGATAGCATATTTGCATGACACAAGTTAATTGTTGACAAGTATTAATGGCAATATCTGCGAATGATAATCCACACTCTCAATAGTAACTATCTTGTATCTATCAAATGCTTACAGTTGCTGATTATTATTTTTTCTTTTTATTCTAGGAATAACAAGGTATTTTGAGCAAGTTTCATTCTTACAAAACGATTTCTGAATGAAAAATTTACCACGCAACTTTCCTTTCACGCAATTCTTCAGATCTAATTTTTCTCTTGCTTTGTCTTAAGGTGCTGAAAATCTGATCTTTTCAATATTTTAATCTCGTCTTCCTTTCATGATATTTGGATATTCAGAAGGTCATTCTTTCCTGATATCACAATTCAATAGCACTTGTGAATTTTTGATGATGTGGAATTAGATACATATTCAAGAAAACTAAAATAACTGAGAATATTGAGATCATTTTTAACGAATATTGGAGATAATCAGTAAGAATGGTGCAGAATTAATCAGAAAAAGCATAAATATTTCCTTTAAAATTATTTTAAAGATGATCTAATTGAAAAAATATTATGTTTTCCACAAACTAATTAGATAGGCATTTTTGTTATTAAATGACAGTTTTTGTGAAAATATACTTAAAAATGTAAGTTGATTTTTAAACGCTTATTATTCAATTCAACAGCGTTGTCTTCTGGTCGAATCTTGTCACAAAATATAAGAATAGTTCAATGTACAATTATAATTTTTCAAGGGGAGAATATTTAAAAATTTTTCTTTCTAACTGAAAACAGGTATTGTTATTACATTTCGAAAATAGCTTTTTTATAAAATTTATGTAACGAATTCTTGTAAAATTTCATTTATTTGCAAACAAATTTATCCAAATGAATATTATAATTAATCATTTATATTCTACTTTTCAAAATGCCAATATTATACAAGGAGAAAACCTAATATATTAATTAGAATTAAAAAAAAACATTCTGATTTAAACTTTTTCACATTAAATTTCCATTGAAAGCTTCTTATTCACTTCAAATGATAGTATGTTTCTGTATATGCCGTAAATGAAAATGAATGTTGATAACATGTTAATTTTTATTTTTTGTCGCCGTTTCTTTTGATCATAACGAAAGGCACTGGTGAGTTTAAGTTATGTTTAATACCTGGATGATATTTCACTTTATCTGGTCATATCTCATCCTCTTGTTGTTTTTAAAAGTGAAAGGACCCTTTTAAATATGTCATGCACTCACTTTATTGTATCATATAAGTGTTTCAATAAACATAATATAATTGAAGTATTTGTTGGTAAAAAATACGAATACTGTAAAGTAATTGCTGGTTGAACATCAAATGTCTTTTCACGATATAAATTTACCATATTAAATTAGAATAAAGTCTGCCATCAATATTTCAAATAATAGCTTATCATTTTAATGACCC
>JAPDSC010137038.1:0-18187 GCA_026290005.1 Latrodectus geometricus
TGACTTGAAGAGACCTAGCAATCACAAGATGTTTGTCTTTTACATCGTAGTCTATTGACAAAGAAAGATCAATGTAATTACCAATGACTTTTAAGGAATAAATGTCTCGAATCTGAGTGAAATCATGATATAAATTTTGGAGAAAGGGATATTTGCTTAATATAGATTTCATAATTGCTTTTGGCTTGCGCCGCGGAAGAATGAAAAGCTTTTCCAAATTCTTTATTCTATCTGTTTCTGACTTTAAGCAAATACCAAAATTGGATAAGTGCTTTAACATATTGCTTTTTACCAAAGTAGGACTGAATACATTTATGTGATTACTTTTGGTTATCCAACTTATAAACGCTATCAAGTAGAAATACATTTCTTCCCACGGTATTACAGCATAAGTTGATCGTAATCCTGCTTTGAGTATGAAGATATTTTGCGCGATGAACTTTGTGACAAATACGAATTCTTCATCAATATTTTTATCCAAATATTGCTCATTCAGCTTGCCTATGCATTCAAAAACAAGGGAAAGCCTATCTTTAATATCTTTTAAAGTTATCTGCTTCACTTCTATAGAAGGATCAGAAACAAAACGAAGGTCTATTAACAATCTTGCTACAGAAGTTTCCATTTCTGGGGAAAGCGATACGTGCTTCAGCTTGAGTTCTCTATAGGCTAGGGAAAGAATATCGTCCATTTCTTTCTTCTTTATCCCTCCTGGCCACTTATGTGCGAGAGTTTCCAATAAGCTGCAATTTCCTGAGCGAATGGAGTAGTAAAACGCATTGTGGTTGTTGTTATCCTTATCAACGGGCCTCACTCCAGCAAGAGAGATGAGAGAAGGCAATAAATACAAAGTTTTACCAGGTGAAGAAAACACGAATTCTAATACTTCACGTTTATTGTATTTGCAAGCCAATATGATAATATTAGTAAATCTTATCGGATTACTTGGAGAGTTAAAGCATAATTGTAAATTATGTTTTGCCTTAGCCGCTATGATGTACTTAAATAACTTGCATTGCTTTCTTAAACAATCTAAATTAGAGTTCAATATTGCTTTATGAGTTTCATTTAAGAAATAGGTGAATAAAACTTCTGCACTTACTTCATAAGCCTGAAAGTCAGCCAAATAATCGTTACTAAAGCTAGCAATCAAGGACGGAAAAGAATTTTTCTCCATTTTATGAGAGGCATCCAGTATAAAATACAACTAAGATGAAGGATATATATATTTTTAAATCTACTGTATAGCTGCTTTTTAAAATAGTGCTACCAGTGATAACTTTAAGTTTCGCCCAAATTCATGTACTGTTTCTTATCAATTTTAAAAGAGATTACAGATGAGAAAATGAAAGTACTAAAAATAAAACATAATCAATTTTGAAGCTGATATGACTCACTTATCAGTCACACACTGCTTTTAATAAGAATAAAAATTGATTCAAATTCTCTCAGCGACATTAAAAATATGAAGAACAAAAGTAATTACTATAAGTAAATTTGTTAAAAAAAATACAAAAATATGAAATTATTAACCAAATAAAATGGATATTTTATTTTTACGAAGCTTCATTTACCTTATGTAATTACATTTTTTACTATTACAAAGACAAAAATACAGAAACTTTACACTTCAAAAATGAATTCCATCTTTAAAATAACATAAAAATCAAAAACAATTAATAAACGTCATGAAAACTTAATCAGATTAACAACTTTGTATACCTCTTCTTTCTTTGATAATGCCAGCTCGAGCCTGAGTTAGTCTCATTGTTTTACTTCTTATTTTTTTTTTTTTTTTTCGATTCTTAATTTAACCGAGAGCTTCAAAATTAGAAATTAGGAGCCGTTACAAACATTTATATCCTAGATGAAAGTCAAGTTCACGTCATCATGAACAGAAAATCAATATGCTGACCATTCAGTTGCTAACTTGTCTTTTAAATTGACTAGAATTGTAGAGATATCAATAAATTTGCATTCTTTTTAATTTCTTCCAGGTTTTTAATGTTGTGATATTAATATTCAGCAATTTAAGGTTTCAATTAACCACAAATACTCAACAAGACCAAAGTTTAGCAATAATTGGGTCTTATATTTTGATATCCATGATTATATAATTTACATACCAGTATGCAAATTATAAATCATAGAAATTATAAGAAATGAGATAAAAAAAAATGAAAGATTTTCTACTTACATAAATAGTATTAACATTTTGGATTTATATATTTTTGGATATTTTAACTTTAATCAAAACATAATAATAAATTCCTTATTATCCCAGGGTATTGAGCTTGTGTTTTCGTACTTTTAATGGTGGTGTTTCTGTTGTCAAATTTATTGATTAATTTTGTTGAAATGAATGAATTTTACTTGGTGTTTATAAATACTGTTAGCATTCTTTTCGTCTCTCATAGTCTTAAATCTATAAAAAGCTGCTTTTTAAATAAAATAAGCTTCACATTTAAGAATGAAATATGTATTTTCAAGGTATCTCGCGGATATCTTTTATTTTCTTCTATCTTCTTAATTCCTTTTAGATTTGAATATTGAAAGTATTTAAAGCCCCATGTGTGTGCGTCTGAAAACAAAATATAATCTTTATTTTTTCTTTATCCAAATATTTTTGTTTTATAAATAATAAAAATATAATTTTATTTATTTATTATATATCAAAAATATAATTATTATTTTTTCCGGTATGATTTCGAAACATAAAGATTCGGATATACATTGCTGAGATGAAATTTCCACGGTGAGCTGTTTGAGAACATTATATTTCGCATTCATTGTACATAATTATTTTCATGTCTTTTTATTTTAAAGTGTGATAGCATTGCTTAATAAAAGAGTATAATTTTTTTCCGAATTTCAATATTTTGCTATTCAACTATGCTTTTTCTTTCTACACATCGCAAGTCGGGAAACGCTTGTCCATAATAAAATTGAAACCTTGTAATAGCATCTAGATAATTCTAGTTATCATTAAATATGAAACATGTTAGGATGTTATTGGAAATGTCACATTAGTTCCCAAAAATGCCGTAACTATTACAAATTAAAAGCTTTGGAAACAATGAAAACATTTAATACTAAACTTTTTCTGAATAATTCGTTTGATTACTCAGTAAATTTATCTACGAAATTAACAACAGCTTAAGAGTTTTAAAAATTAAACTTTTACAATATGTGTAATAATTTTTTTTCTAATGGTGGGCACTTGGTGATTAACCCTTCACTACAAAAAGGCCGGAAATTGCTACTCATTCAGCGTTACCCGGTGGGCACCTGTGAACCAAGTCATGGAGGCAAGTAGCATTACTCACGTCCCACCACCATAAACCCATTTATAGGGAGGGTTACAGTCGTACATCATCTCATAGGAAAGGACAAAGAAATGCAGAGAGAAAGAAAGGTAACGTCCATGCCCCAACCGAGATTCGAATCCGGGACCAACAGCCTAAGAATCAGGAACACTAACCACTCAGCCATCGGCCAGCACAATGTGTAATATAGCGAGACAAGACTGGCAAGGGTAAAACATCATGAAATAGAAATAAAAATCAAATTGTTTTTCTGTTGAACAAAGGTGAAATTTCAACAGAAAATCAATAAGATAAAGCTACACTATGGAATGATGCAAAATCTTACCCGATTGCTCAATATAAAGGGAGATTCAAATTTCTTATGTTTCATTTGGAAAATAGGTGTTATGCCTGTAAGCCAAAACAAATATAGTAATTCTTACTTAAAAATATGATGTTTATTATCAAATGTAAGGAAATTTTATAAAAAAAAAAAACTAAGTTAATGAAAACGGATATCAGATATTTTTTACTCCCATCAAGGTTTTATAAAAATCTTTTTTATAAGTGTCGATTAATTTAGAAATTAGTAAAGAATTGTATTTTGAAGAATTTCCAAAGAAATTATGTACTGAAATTTCAACTAATCAACAATGAATGTTGTGCAGAACTTTCGAGGTTTTTAAGTTAAATTTTTAGAAAACTACAAGAGTACTTTTTTAAGGTCAACAAAATATACACTACTGGCCATTCAAATTGCTACACCAGGAAGAAATGCAGATAACAAAATGATATTTATTGGACAAATATATTATACTAGAAATAACAAGTGATTGAATTTTCAAAATATTTGGCTGGATAGATCCTGAGAAATCAGTACCCAGAACAACCACCTCTGGCAGTAACAACAGCAGTTATACGCCTGGGCATTGAGTCAAACAGAGATTGGATTGCATGTACAGGTACAGATGCCCATGCAGCTTCAACACGATGCCACAGTTCATCAACCGTAGTGACTGGCGTTTGGTGACGAGCCAGTCGCTCGGCAACCATAGACCAGACGTTTTCTATTGGTGAAAGATCTAAAGAACGTGCTGGCCAGGGCAACAGCCGAACATGTGCCGTGTCAAGGAAGGTCCGTACAATACCGACAACATGCGGTCGGGCATTATCCTGCTGAAACGTAGGGTTTCGCAGGGCTCGAATAAAGGGTAGAGCCACGGGTCGTAACACACCAGAAATGTAACGTGTACTGTTCAAAGCACCGGGAATGCGAACAAGAGGTGACCGAGACGTGTATCCAATGGCACCCCATACCATCACGCCAGGTCATTGGCCAGTATGACAATGACGAATGCACGCTGCCAGTGTGCGTTCACCACGATGCCGCCAAACACGAATGCGACCATCATGATGCTGTACACAGAACCTGGATTCATCTGAAAAGATGACGTCTCGCCATTCGTGCGCCCAGGTTCGTCGTTGATCACACCATTGAAGACGCTCTTGTCTATGACGCAGCGTCAAGGGAAGCCGCAGCCATGGTCTCCGAGATGAGCGTCCATGTTTCTGCAAACGTCGTCGAACTGTTAGTGCAGACACTTGTTGTCTTCCAAACGACCCCGTTTCTTGACTCACGGCTCGTGACGTGGTTGCACGATCCATTACGGCCATGCGGATAATATGCCTGTCTTCTCGGCTGCTAGTGATAGCCGAGAAGATAGGTGGCCGTTGAGATCCCGCATGGCGTTCCGTATTACCGTCCTGAACCCATCGATTCCATATTCTACTAACAGTCATTGGATCTCGACTGACGCGAGCAACAATACTGCGATAAGATAAACTGCAATCCCGTTACGCTACAATTCGACCTTTATCAAAGTCAGAAACGTGCTGGTACGCATTTCTCCTTCTTACACGAGGCATCACAACAACTTTTCACCAGGCAACAACGTTCAAATGCAATTTGTGTATGAGGAACCGACTAAACAATTTCCTCTTTTAAACACAATGTAGGTGTCGCTACTGGCGCCTGCTTTGTCTGAATGCGCTGAAAAGCTAATCATTTGCATATCACAGCACCTTCTTCCTTTCGTATAAATTTCACGTCTGTTGCATGTCGCCTTCTTGGTGTAGCAATTTGAATGGCGAGTAGTGTATCTAAAAACGAAGTTTTCCTGAAAGAAAAGTTATTTATTTAAAATCCAGCAAATATTTGGAAAAAGCAATTTTTTTTTTTTTTTTTTTTTTTTTTTCATTTAAACTAGGAATATTGCAAATTTCAGTTCATGGCGATTCAATATTATGCATGTAAACTTCAACCAGTAAATTCGTGCAGTGTTTTACTGGGGAAGTCACTAAGTTTCCTCTAGATTATCGTGAGGTTTCTAGAAGTTTTTAAGTGAATTATCTTTTAAAAATTAATTTATGTCATGATGCTCTTCCCATCAGTTAACTAAAGACAAAAATATGTATACTTAAAAGCTTTCTCTTGTAAAAGTGATGAAAAAGCCCTCTGGGAAAATGATTTCAAACATGTTTTAAAAAATTATTTTTAGAAAAAAATAAATTCACTTCAGTATGTAGTAAAATGCTTTTTTTCTTTTCTGACTGAGTATTTGTTTTCTTATCTATCTATAAAAAAAGAGAATTTAAACTATTTAAAATAATATTTGTAAATTAACAATTTGACATATGAAAAATGCCAACCGAATATTGAAATCCGAATATGAAACTTAAATATGCAAATATATTATCTAAATATTTGTTAGCATTTTTATTTTAAAAAGTCTATAATATTTTGTCCTATTTTATTATTATTACCTTTTATAATATAATTAAAACAAGCATACATATTAATTTTTAAAAACTAAGATTTATCAGATTAATTTTTAAAAACTAAGATTTATCTTAAAATTTGTTTAGTTAAAAATAATTACAAAGTGTAGTAAAAATACGCATTAAATAAAAATTTAGAACATCTGTAAAAAATATTTATTGGATTTTTTTGGAAAATCTGTGTTTTGGTTTTTGATATATTGGAACAACTTATTAATCTTTCAGTATCTAAAATATTCCAAACAAAAAACAAGAATGCAAATATATTTGTTTTTTATAATATTAATTTAGAGGATCTGATAAATTATTAATTACATCTTTCGTTCTAAAAATAATATAATTAAGAATGAACTGGCAGTAGCTTGGATTAAGATATATCTAGAAATAGTAATGCTTAAAACTTTCAGTACAGGAAAGTTGAATCAGCTACATTACCATTGTGAATTCTAATTTTTGACTGGCACCATTAATACAGAATCACACCAAAATAATCACTAACTGTGATATTGAGTTTTTCTTATTTAATTCAGTCCTCAAATATACGTTTGAAAATTGTCTTTTATCAGATTTATCTCTATAATTCTATGTAATATTTTAAATCATTGTGAACTAATTTAAATCTATATTTATGAAACACAACTTCTGGGTCGTCTAAGTTACAGATTCTCCTTCAAAATTAAATTTTTTAGTGAACAGAAAATATTTTTTCAATATATACAAACTGCAACACTAAATATCTTCAAGATGCTAATTTTATACATACTTACTTACATTGTGGTTTAAACATAATGATAATTTATTCGGTTGTATGGAAATTAATTTAGTTAATCCTATCTGGATCAAATTTTGCTAGTAAAAACAAACTATTTTATGTTACTACCAAAATGATGGCAAAAGGTATTGAACTAGAATGGACAATATATAATTCAAAAAATATTTATTCGCTTTAAGTTTTTCATTTTCATAAAAGACGGAATTACTTTCTGTTCAACTCAATACTTTGTTTTTTCGTACATTTAGTTTCTACACTACTGGCCATTAAAATTGCTACACCAAGAAGGCGACATGCTACAGACGTGAAATTTATACGAAAGGAAGAAGGTGCTGTGATATGCAAATGATTAGCTTTTCAGCGCATTCAGACAAAGCAGGCGCCAGTAGCGATACCTACATTGTGTTTAAATGAGGAAATTGTTCAGCCGGTTCCTCATACACAAATTGCATTTGAACGTTGTTGCCTGGTGAAAAGTTGTTGTGATGCCTCGTGTAAGAAGGATAAATGCGTACCAGCATGTTTCTGACTTTGATAAAGGTCGAATTGTAGCGTAACGGGATTGCAGTTTATCTTATCGCAGTATTGTTGCTCGCGTAGATCGAGATCCAATGCCTGTTAGCAGAATATGGAATCGATGGGTTCAGGACGGTATTACGGAACGCCATGCGGGATCTCGACGGCCACCTATCACTAGCAGCCGAGAAGACAGGCATAATATCCGCATGGCCGTAATGGATCGTGCAACCACGTCACGAGCCGTGAGTCAAGAAACGGGGTCGTTTGGAAGACAACAAGTGTCTGCACGAACAGTTCGACGACGTTTGCAGCAGCATGGACTCTCATCTCGGAGACCATGGCTGTGGCTTCCCTTGACGCTGCTTCATAGACAAGAGCGTCTTCAATGGTGTGATCAACGATGAACTTGGGCGCACGAATGGCGAGACGTCATCTTTTCAGATGAATCCAGGTTCTGTGTACAGCACCATGATGGTCGCATCCGTGTTTGGCGGCATCGTGGTGAACGTACACTGGCAGCGTGCATTCGTCATCGTACTCGTCTCGGTCACCTCTTGTTCGCATTAACGGTGCTTTGAACAGTGCACGTTACATTTCTGGTGTGTTACGACCCGTGGCTCTACCCTTTATTCAAGCCCTGCGAAACCCTATGTTTCAGCAGGATAATGCCCGACCGCATGTTGCCGGTATTGTACGGACCTTCCTTGATACGGAAGATGTTCGGCTGTTGCCCTGGCCAGCACGTTCTCCAGATCTTTCACCAATAGAAAACATCTGGTCAATGGTTGCCGAGCGACTGGCTCGTCACCAAACGCCAGTAGCTACGGTTGACGAACTGTGGCATCGTGTTGAAGCTGCATGGGCATCTGTACCTATACATGCAATCCAATCTCTGTTTGATTCAATGCCCAGGCGTATAACTGCTGTTATTACTGCCAGAGGTGGTTGTTCTGGGTACTGATTTCTCAGGATCTATCCAGCCAAATTTTTTGAAAATTTAATAACTTTTTATTTCTAGTATAATATATTTGTCCAATAAATATCATTTTATTATCTGCATTTCTTCCTGGTGTAGCAATTTTAATGACCAGTAGTGAATTTAAAATTATTTCATACAAAACTCATAGGGCGAAAAAGCAAAATAAAACATGGAAATTAAAAAAGAGTTGAATGTATTTCAGATGTTCTTAATATACAAATATTTTATCAAATTGTTCTATAACTTCTAGATTTTCTTAACAATCATTCACATGAATTTCTTCGAAGATTTTTTCCACTAACTATCTTTTTAACTCACTAAACTCTTGAATTTGCAAAATACAGATTCTTTTGAATTAAAAGATTTAAAATATTCAGCTGGGTAAAGGCTATATGATATTAGTTGTTCAATTATACTTTAATTGATTTGAAGTTAGTTATTTAAAAAATCAACCGTATTTCCATTACAAGGAAATTGCTCTTGTATTCTAACATCATATTTTGATAAAATAGAACAATTTTAGACTGACTGAATGTCAGTTAAAGTTATTTGAAAAATTGAAAGACATTAAAAATTGGGTTTTAACTAAATTCTTCGTAATTCAATTATTTAATATATAAAAGTAGAAAAATATTCATTTATTTTGGAAGCTTTCAACTCCATTAAAATATAAATTTTTCCAAATGGAAAATAAACATGGTTAAAATTTAAGAGGTTAGGAGACTTTTTTTTTTAATACGAGAAACAAAAGAAATTTCAGAATACTTAACTTTATATATATTATAAAATATTTTTCTTTCATATAGATAATTTTTTTAATGTATATAGTTGTAATTTTAATTATTTATATTTTTTCAATTTTTAATGTCAGAACAAGGAATCGAAATAATTTTGAAACATGATTATATATACACCGGATTTTATGAAGTGATAAAATGAAATTACGGCCTAAGTTTTCAGCAAAAATATTTTTATCAAATTGTTCTTAATGAATATTGAGAAAAAAATATCTCAATTCTATTATTAATAATGAAAATTCTATTGCAAATTAATTACTAGACTAAAATTTTTCATGTCTTCAAACAAATAATCATAAAACACTAAGAATTTTAACGATTCAGTCAAAATCGAGTACAAAACCAAAGAAAAACAGGTGTGGAGGGCTTCAGTTGAATTATCTGAAAGCTTATTTCGTACTTAAATCTCGTGCGGGGTTGGGTCGTTTTGGCAAGCCTCCACCTTGGACCTTTGCCAAATAATGAGATCACAGCAAAAGGCATTTTGGGAATTCCTTGGGTATTAAACTCGTAATCTGGATAAAGATGCGATAAAATAAATCGACTGCATTAACTTGAACGCACCGCTAAAAAATAAAAGTCGATCCATTAGGATTTACACCCAAGTATCAGGCCTGAATGTTCTAGAAACATTTTGAATTCACATATTCAAGGACAAAAAATAAAACATTACAAAGATATGAATTTTTTTTAATGTATTTTGGAATTCAAATAATGATATTGGTACCTTACATCTTTCAAGTATACTCAGTTTTGTACATATCATACTCAGTTATGTAATCTTGTATGAACTGCATATAGTGGATTTATTTTTATTATACAAGTTTATTTAAAAATAGTTTTATTATTTAAGTTTATTTATTATGCAAAATAAATTTATTTTAATGTCTTAAAATAGTTTATATTTTGGTGAAAACTTTGGAAAACGCCATTTGTTGTTTCAAATTTAACTTAACACATTAAATAAAAATGAAAAACTGTCGAGAAAATTTGACTCATTTAAAATTGTTATACAATAATTATGTCTGAAAATGTCTTTTTACAAGTTTATTTTTATATTTTCGAATGCATTCAGCTTAAAAAACTTTGAAAAATTGAGCACATATGTGTATACGATGCAATTTGGAAATATGCATCGATAACTGAAGATATGAATTTAAATATTTCTATTAATCCAGACTTTTAAAATGTAAAATGATCCAAAAACTTGGAAATTTTCAAAAAAATTTCCCGTGAACGAATGTAAATAAAAAATACACCAAATACATGGAAAAGTAGCCAAATATTATGAAAGCAGAAAGAAGGTTCTTGGCGACCAAATAAATGACATTGTTGTGTTCCTTTTATCGGATTATGGAAATCAATGTAAAAAGAAATTCTACATTAGATAAAAAGAAATTGAAGCCGTGTGCGTAGAGATATTGTTAATGGAGAAAACTTTCGTAGATAAACCCTACTATACGAGTAAAACTACATGTGGAAAGCAAGTATTGCGAAGCATTCCGCCGCATACCTAGTATCCAACTATTGACCGATAACTAGAACGATTTTTTTTTTTTTTTTTTTTTTTGTCTAAGATGAAGAAATTTGGTAGCTGAAGGTTCTTTAAGATTTCATCTAAAATATCAATGAACCTCTGCAGTGTCTATTCTAGATACTTATCAAATGTAAAGAATTACAGAGCACCATCTTTTGAATGCCAAAAAAACAGTTCTAAATTTCAGTTTAGTTTAGTTACACAAAATTCAACATCTTTTTTGAACACTCCACGTAAAAAAGCATTTTTAAAAAAATTATTCTTTTCTTCATTTAAAATTATTCTCGGATTTTGAATACCTCAGTAGAATGCTTAAAATTATATTTCTATTGGGACTTGAGATAATTAGCATATTATTATATAAGTAAATATTGATATTTAGTTTTCACTTTAATTATATAAAAGGTACTATATAAACGTGAGAATAAGTTATATTTGAAAATTTGTAACTTTTTGTATAAATTGTACTAATATAAGTTTTTAACTTCTTTGTTTAATATCAACATTTTACTTTAAAACTGGTAGATATTTTAATAGGTAAATAACAGCACGAATCAAAAACTCAAGTACAAATATTGAGATTAAAATAATACATTAATAAATTTAAAAATTATATTAATTTCACTGTTTCTAGTAAATTATAAGTCGCTTTTTAAGTTCTCAGAATCTTTTGTTGTTGTAATATTTGCTAGAGTGTCTACTTTCTTTCTTGACCATGGTGCAAAATTACGAGGTGTTTCATGAGATGAGGTTTGAGATTTTAACTGTATGCCACAGTCTACCGCATCATTATAGTGTTATTTTACTATCTGATTGCGTTATTTCTGACTTAAAAAGAACATTTTAAAAGTCTGCTTGAGGAAAATTCTCTATTTTGACTTCCGATATATTAAAAAATTCAAATTCGATTAAAACTTAAAAAAGAGATATTTTTATGTTCTTAAGTTTCCTAAATTCGAAACTAAATTTTCCTTCAAAGTAATTTTTCCTCAAAGTAACAATATATTTATATTATTATATTTCCCACAAAAAAATATTTGTTAAGGTATATTTTTATATTTAATTTAAAAAAATTCGTCTAATTTAAAAAATTCGCATCGGTATTTAGACTTTTAAAAGAATCTTTTGTATGAGAATGAGAAATCTTTTAAAAATGCTCTTTCACTCCAAATTATGAATATTGAATATAGATGTTTATATTCTGTTCAGAAAAATTAATATAAATACGAAAAAAAAAATAAATAAATAAATTTGAAAAAGCAAATATTTGTAGTTTAACAAATTCGTAGTAAGATATAAGTTTTTTTCTTAATATTTCATTATTTACCTATTTTATTGTTTCCATGATAAAATCATTAGTAATTACTAAGTTTAATTAAGAATATGGTTTTCACTAGAAATTGTTGTTGGTATTTTCATCAAAATAAGAGAGTTATTCTTAAAATGTGCAACTTAGATATATTTATTAGTTTAAGAGTTTTCATATTATTCGATACTCGTTTTTCCGTACATATTAACTTTTCGAACATTGGGTATTATTCGCTGAGAAATGGTTTTCGAATTATACTCCCTCAGTAACACAATAGTTTAACAAATTGTTGTTTTAGCTCAAACTATGGATGATGAACTATCTGTTGCTTTTTGTGGTCAATAAATGGCAACAGTTTCCGCGTGTAGTTCAAACACGTGCTATTCTGTACTGAAGGTCAAAAGAGTTACTTATTTTAAGCGGAGATCGATTTTTATTCCGTGTTTTATGCCTAACGTTATTCTAAAAGAATGCATTTTCGAGCTTTTGCGTGATACGATGTAATGCAAAGAACGAGCATTTCTTAAAAAATAAAATCTCTTTTTTTCTCCTTCTCTCTCTCTCTCTCTCTCTTAAGAAGAATAAATCGTTTAGTTACCTACACCTTAAGTTCTTGCCTTATATTTAACCGAAGATGACTTAGATGAGAATTTTATATAAAAATTTTCAATATAATTTATGTGAAACTTAATACGCCTACTTCGCTTTCACTTATTAAAAGCATACCAATAATAAATAAAAACCAATGGTTTTAAAATTTAATTATTTCTTACATTTTCTTTGAATTAAAAATTGTTGTTTCTTTTTAAGCAATTTTATTATTTTAAGGAAAAATTTTATGCAGCAATTTAATAAAAGAATATATAAAAAATTTTGTATTCATTTTCAAAAAATTTGGAATAAAAGAAGTTAAATCATAATTTATGTTAGTTAAAGTATTCAATACATGGTGCAAATATATGTATAAGTTATAAATGCGTTACACATAATAGACTTAAAGTTTTCGAAGAAAAATAATGATTGATATGTAACATTTTTATAATTTTTTGTATTAAATTATGAAATTTCCTGTATTTTTGACTTTTTTCTTCAAAGTTTTGAAATTGATATGTTTTTCAAATTTAAATTTAGAAGTTCATTATGAAAGTTACAAACTTTATACATTTTATCTTGATAAGTAGCGATAATATTAGAAGTATCAATTTGAGTGTTAGAGTACTTCAATTTTTTATCACTGATGGAATTTTGAAATTAATAAGAAAATCATGTATAATTATTTAATTAATTTTAATAGAAGAATTCAAAACAATTTAATAACGCCGAAAAACACTGAATCCCGAATTAGAACATCCACATCATAAAACCAAGTGCTCGATATTTTCATATTTACTGCTTCCAACATAAAATTAATAAATTGTAGAATTAAAGTGACACCATTGTTCCATTCGTTACTAAGTGATATAGATGTATGTTGTTAAAATTTTCCAAAACAGGAAAAAAAAATTAAGCATGAATAAAATTATTTTTATTTCTCAGTTTTTGAAAAGTGATATTGTTCTAAATTGCAGAATTGTGCAAGATCTTTTGAAATATTTTAGATATTCGATATACTAATTCTTATTTAAAAGCAAATACGGCATGCATTACTCTAAAAATGTCATCATTCACTGATTCTTTCCTAACACTTTTATAATTTACACAAAAGGAAGTTTCATAAGATACTTAATTCAGTGATGGAATCAACTATAGTACACATTAAAATATGTTGTAATTCTTTTCCGTTTGATTTAGTGCCAAGTGATGTATTTTTCCTTTATTTATGATTCCATGGGGAAAGATTTATACGTTTAGTTTGGCGACATCGACATTTTATACAAGATTTTGCGGATGTATTTCCCTATCATTGTACTTAATGATGGTTTTATCTTTCAGCTATTGCTCCACTGAAATTATTACACTAATCACGAACGGATCACGTTGAATTTGTTTTTCTAAATCATGACATTTAGGAAATCGACTTATATTTATTGTGAAACACATAATTACTTTGCTTATTTTTGAAAGCGATATCAGAATAATTATAAGTGTCTTAAGATTTAATAAAATACAAAAATATTGTGTGCCTCATGAAATTTTATGTGAAAAAAGGGCAACAATTTAGACAGATTCTCACTGAAATTCTATTTCCTAGTAGCTTTTTTATGAATAGAATAGATTGGTTTAGATTATATAATTTTGTCAATTTTGTTATTAAATAGAGAAGTTCCGCCATCTATTACCATTTACAATGCATTTTTTTTTATCTCAAAATAACTTTTTTACGTGTTGTATAGATAAATAGGAGGAATTAAATATTTTTACTTACATAACTTTTAATACTATAACTTAAATCTATACCCATATCTTAGGACTCCTTATTAGGTTAAATTATTTTTTAATGTGTTTATATTGGCATATGTTGTGTGAAATTATTCATTATAATTGTATAATAGAACGTTTTCGGTTGAATTATGTGTTTGCATCAGTTTTAGCCTGTTAGTGTCAAGATTCGCTGACAAAAACAGAATATTACACATATTATTTTTGAAGTGAAATGAAATGCTACTCTGAGGAAATCATTATCATCAAAATATTATTCCGAAAAATTGAATTCCTTTGTTTTGATTAATATTTTAAATTTATCACAGAAAAATGAAGATATTGATGTTTCAAACATTTTTAATTGGATTTTTTATTTGAGAAGTAAAGATAACGGATTTCAAAATCTTTTCTGATTACATTTTATTAATCATGCGATAAATTAAGAAAATAGAAATTTGAAAAATTACTCGTCATAATTACTTTGGTGATTATTACTCTGAGTTAAAGTAAATTTGCTCACTGCTAATTCAGAAAAGATGACTTTGTTGAAATATGATTATATTTATTGAAAATATATATATCAAACTATATACACACATCCGCATATAAACACATACATTATTTTAAATCCAGAAATCGAGGACGCAGCTGAAAGTTGCTTGCAATTGAGTTTCATTAGTAATTCCAGACAAAGATAATTTTCAAAAAACATTTTAGTTGAAAATAAATTGAAAGTGTGTGTTTATCTTCAGCGTAGATGTAAAACAATTGTAATTGGAAATCTTCTATTCCAAATTTTATTTTAATCTATTGATGCTATGGTATTGTTTAAATACAAAAATAATCTTAGGACTTGAGTTTTTAGTTGACTTCCAGAAATTGACTTCAATGTACTGGAAAAATAAGATTATATTCGTCAATTTACTAATAATTTAGTAAATAGGTTATATTTGCGAAAGAACTTACTTCGATTATTTCAACTTAATTTGAATTATGAATTTTGTCCATCTATATATATATAGATAGATAGATAGATAGATAGATAGATAGATAGATAGATAGATAGATAGATGGACGGGTTACGATTAAAGGTTTGCTAGTTTACTCAATTACAACTCATTTAAAAGTATGAAATGAAAAAGCTGTGTAAAAGTCACTTAACATTTTGATATCATGACATATTTAGCCTAAAAAATGAATTTACAATAAGTTTTTGTGTGTGTGTACATTATCTATATATATATGTATATATTTTCATCTTATGAGCGGATTTAAGGTTGTACAAAAATATTACATTTTGTTGCATTTTTAAATATATAATTACATGAACGAAAATATATTTTAAATATATATATAATGCAATTTTAAAATATATATAGTTATATAAATAAAAAATACAGAATTATATTTTTCCTTTTTATATGATAATCTTACAACGTAAGACTTTGGTTTAGTTAATTATAAGATGAAACCAGTATTGCTTTGACACGAAATAAAAAATTGTCATCAGAATAATTTTTCAAAAAATTGCATGTAACCATTTTTCTTGTTATTAGAATTTATTGATTTGAAAGTATTGTAATAACTACTTTATCTCCATTTTCCACGTGGGTAAAATATTATTAAATTTAAAAAGAGAAAAGTTTCTTGAATAGTGAAATCTTTTATTATATTATTTAAGATATATTTCTCTCTATTATCTTTATTACTCTTCCTAATGAGCAGAAACTTTTAGAAAGCATAACATTCCAAACTCTTTGTCGTTAAGGGTTTAAAAAAGAAAACACATTCTTAGTGTTTGTGCACCCAATCCAGTAAAATTGAAAAATGTTATATTTTACCTCTGAAATACACCATCACACATGGTTACTACAAGAAACAAAGATTTCTTTTTTCTCTCCTGTGAGTGAGAGGAAATTACACTACTGGCCATTAAAATTGCTACACCAGGAAGAAATGCAGATAACAAATGATATTTATTGGACAAATATATTATACTAGAAATAACAAGTGATTAAATTTTCAAAAAATTTGGCTGGATAGATCCTGAGAAATCAGTACCCAGAACAACCACCTCTGGCAGTAATAACAGCAGTTATACGACTGGGCATTGAGTCAAACAGAGATTGGATTGCATGTGCAGGTACAGATGCCCATGCAGCTTCAACACGATGCCACAGTTCATCAACCGTAGTGACTGGCGTTTGGAGACGAGCCAGTCGCTCGGCAACAATTAACCAGACGTTTTCTATTGGTGAAAGATCTGGAGAATGTGCTGGCCAGGGCAACAGCCGAACATGTTCCGTATCAAGGAAGGTCCATACAATACCGGCAACATACGGTCGGGCATTATCCTGCTGAAACGTAGGGTTTCGCAGGGCTCGAATAAAGGGTAGCGATACGGGTCGTAACACACCAGAAATATAACGTGCACTGTTCAAAGCACCGTCAATGTGAACAAGAGGTGACCGAGACGTGTATCCAATGGCACCCCATACCATCACGCCAGGTGATGGGCCAATATGACGATGACGAATGCACGCTGCCAGTGTGCGTTCACCACGATGACGCCAAACACGAATGCGACCATCATGATGCTGTACACAGAACCTGGATTCATCTGAAAAGATGAAGTCTCGCCATTCGTGAGCCCAGGTTCGTCGTTGATCACACCATTGAAGGCGCTCTTGTCTATGACGCAGCGTCAAGGGAAGCAGCAGCCATGGTCTCCGAGCTGAGAGTCCATACTGCTGCAAACGTCGTCCAACTGTTCGTGCACACACTTGTTTTCTTCCAAACGACCCCGTTTCTTGACTCACGGCTCGTGTCGTGGTTGTACGATCCATTACGGCCATGCGGATAATATGCCTGTCTTCTCGGCTGCTAGTGATAAGTGGCCGTTGAGATCCCGCATGGCGTTCCGTATTACCGTCCTGAACCCATCGATTCCATATTCTACTAACAGTCATTGGATCTCGACTGACGCGAGCAGCAATACTGCGATAAGATAAACCGCAAACCCGGTACGCTACAATTCGACCTTTATCAAAGTCAGAAACGTGCTGGTACGCATTTCTCCTTCTTACACGAGGCATCACAACAACTTTTCACTAGGCAACAACGTTCAAATGCAATTTGTGTATGAGGAACCGGCTGAACAATTTCCTCGTTTAAACACAATTTAGGTGTCGCTACTGGCGCCTGCTTTGTCTGAATGCGTTGAAAAACTAATCATTTGCATATCACAGCACCTTCTTCCTTTCGTATAAATTTCACGTCTGTAGCATGTCGCTTTCTTGGTGTAGTAATTTTAATGGCCAGTAGTGTTTTTTATTCTCGTTGACAATTCTTAAAAATTGTATTTTATGTTATTATTATATTAAAATATGAAATATTCTGTCTAAGAAAATCAATATAAAATGGCAAAAATTTTCTTTGGTGAATTTAAGTGTTCTAAATTGTGAGTTAAAAAAATCTGCACAATTTAAATCATCGAATAAAAAAATTACATGCTTATTCTTTAATATCCTAATACCATAATCTTTTCCTAATTTCTTAAAAACCATAATGAAATTGATGTTGAAGAAATATGAGAAAATTTTTTTTTTAATTAAATTATATTTCGACATAAAATTTAAATAAATATTTAAAATATCAACATCTTCAAAACAAAAAATCAAGGTTTTTTGTTATGTCAGATGAAGATTATTTTAATTTTTAACTAAGAGCATTTTCTTTTCAAATAATTTTGTCTATAGCTCACCCATATT